>CABHPQ010172916.1:0-36026 GCA_902168405.1 Peromyscus aztecus
TCTTAGACAATCCAAACTCACCCTACGGGAAATCCACTCAAATTCCATGGTCATCGCATGTGTCGCAAACAACTGTTTTCTGAGATTAAAAGCAGAGAAAGTCACATGTGCCTGCATCCTCTTCCTTTTTGGAACGGGCCTGTCACCGAGAGCTGAGCGAGAAGAGGTACTCTTACAGAACACTCGGATGCCAGGTGGACATTTCACAGCTGAGAAATCCTGGGCTTCTAACCCACGGAATTTTTGAAAAGGTGAATTTTAATTTCCGAAAAGACAAAGCCAGGGGAGAAAGAAAACGCATATCTTAGTGCACTTAAGAACTATGATATTACTGCAATGGTGGAGTTTTAGTCTGAGAAATGACTCCGATTATGATTAATATTCTCTTTATAATTAATTCAGAATCTTATTAAAATCAAACTTTTATAACTTTACATAGAACCACACTGCCTGTGTCAGGATAGAGAAAAAGCCTCACCATTAATTTCACCTGTATCCTTTCTCAACTTCTCAAAAAAAAAAAAAAAAAAAAGCAATAAAGAAAAAAAAATCCCTCCTTGAAAATTATCAATGCCGGGCCACCCTCATCTCCATAATGATACAATTTCCAATTCACGCCTCATTTTCATTAATGTTTCTGGCCATAAATTTTTAAGCATATGATAAAAAATTTCTGAAGCAGCATAAAACTAACATGAAGAGGGAGTTCATTAGCACGTGACCCTAATTAGAAATTCCATATTAAGTCTCCATCCCTGCTTCTGCCTCTCCCGTATCTCACGTATCTACTCCGACCGATCGCGCTGTCAGGACTCCAGGAGGAGCCCATGCTTTCAGCTGGTTCATTCTCTGGCTTTGTTTGGAAAACGACCCACGTGTTTTCAGTGTTGTTGAATAAGTCAATAGACAATTGTATCGCAGGACGCCTTTTGTGTCACAAATTATCCGGAAGAATTGTGAGAAGGTCCTTGCCCGGTGCTTCATTAATGATACCAGATCATAAAAGAGGGGAAATATGCTGACTATGTCTCTTTTCTAATGTTGGGTGATAAAATGCGACTTCAGAATTCAGAAGGTTAAGTTCTAATGTGTATTTTGAATAGAGTGTGTTGGAATAATTGCCTCATAAACCAAAGCATTGCCCAGCCTGCTAATGGCTGTAGAGTGCAGGGATCAGCAAAGACGGCCAAGCTTACTGGAAAAACTGCTGTGCCTCAACTTCTGTAGCCCTCCCACATTAAGTTAGCGTTCCCCTCCTCCTGCTTTTCACAAGAGGAATGAAATCCCATCACCCATTTTTGCAGCTCAGATATGAGGCTACTTCAACATCGCTGAGAGCTAGAGATGGCAGGCACCGCCTTCACTGTGCATCTTCATCCTTGTGTGTCTTTGTGCACCTCCTCCCACCCCACACAGTGGACTCGGGCTGGTCCTTCCGAATGCAGAGAATACTTAGGGAGTAATTCTTGTGTTTTCTTTGAACCTCCTGGAACATGTGGTTAGGAAAGTCAGATGCCTTTATGGGGATGGGATTTGACTAGTCTATGACTGCCATGTTGTGAGGAAACCCAAGTAACTACATGGGAAAGCTATGTGGGAAGAGACATACCTAGATGATCACTGAGTTACTTCATCCAAGGGAACCTGTGACCTATTAGACAATTGAGGGAAAAAAGCCTTCTTAGACCCTATGCACCATCAGAACTTTCTGATAACACCAGCCCCAGGCCACACCAAGTCAGAAGTATCCAACGGAACCCAACCAGAAACACAAAAGAAGACTGTGATTACTCCCAAAGGCCATCTATTCCAGCAGTACTTGAATGTGTTCTAATAGACCAGTGGGAAATTGGTCCTCTAAGGGCAGGAAAGGAAGAGAAGGGATGCCATAACTCCATCTTTCATGTCTTGTCTCCCACACCTGAACTGACGCAAGATCCAAAACTACTCAGATTTGCCCTTGGTTTTCAGTTCCCTTCTTCATTCTAGGTCTTGATTTCTCAATGAAAACATCTACTAAGTGCTTTGAGAAACAATTTGACAACTTCCTGCACATGGTGCTCTCTCTGTCTCACTGTCTGTGTCTCTCTGTGTGTCTCTGTCTCCCTGTCTCTCTCTGTCACTCTCTGTCTCTTTCTCTCTGTCTCTGTCTCTTTGTCTCTGTCTCTCTCTGTCTCTCTCTCTTCTGGCAAATCTAAGGGTTTCTGGGAATGAAAATCAGACCCTGCTTGCCCTCTGAATGACATTCTTGACAATGAAGACATCCAGAATCAATGCACTCGATAGCATCCCGACATAGGCACTGGTAAGTGGGGAGTCTGAGTGTGGCAATGTAAAGACACTGCACCAACCTCTGTAGAGTCCCACCCTTTGAAGCAGAGGCTCTTCTCTCCTGACTTTCCTTACTCTCACTCCAAAAACAAAGTAGACTTGCTTCTGCAAAGGCTCTTCTGAGCAGGGCTCCCCTCCCCATCCCCTCTTCATCTTATCTATGAGAGGCTTGCACATAGTCCTGCCTCTGCAGCCCCCATTCAGATTTGTAGAACATAGGGGAGACAGCCAGCTTAATGGAAATGGGGAGGTAGTTCACATCCTCATTAAAAGGCATGTCTGGATAGGGAACAATGTGAAGTGAGATTATTTTACTCTCTTATTGTTGTGACACAAGCAAAAGAATACACCAGCCTATGAGGCCAATATTACAGTGAGATGCTTGGAGGGGACAGTCTGCCCTTAGGAGAAGCAAATGAGCTGACATAATCCCATGATACTCACATTTTGAGGGAGTATGCTTATTGTAAGGATCGTTAGCTAAAGGAATGTTGTAAAAGATATTCGAAAAATTAATCAATTAGTGCAGAAGATGTGTGCAGTGCAGAAATATGCACATGTACACAAAGAGAGAAGCATTAGAGCTGAAGAAGAGAAATTAATTTACTGATGGCTGTGGATAGTTTGGCAGTGACCTCTCACTGTGTTCAATTTTATTCTCAGAACAGTCTGGGAAGGTAGTAGTGTCTGCCCTTGCTTACTTGAGAATACCTAGATTCAGACTTGAAATAAGTGGCAGAGAGGTACAAGATTGATAAGCAACATAGAACGAGACTTGAACCCTCCCAGCTATCTCCAAATTTGGCCTCAGGTCTGGTCTTGCCTCAGGCCTCTGGAGTGCCCCCATTTTGGAACTTATTCCCAACAGTTCAACGAATTATAAATCTGCCCTTGTAACAAATGCCTCAAGAGAACCAGACAAATGCCAGGAAAAAACCCTCCCAAACTCATTCCTTATCCACCCATAGTAGCCCACCTAATAAAATGAGGTGGTTGAATATGACAATTCCCAAAGATTGTGGGACTTCAACCAGTTATGGTTATAATTAATATTGCATGGGTTAGGACAAAGATGGGTGAGGCTAGCATTGTAGTTTATCTTCAGCATTATATCTTACTGAAAATTAATATTTTAACAAAATTATATTTTAAAGTGAGCTTTGTTCCTGCTTGACAATTTATAGCTGCACAATATAAAAATTGCCAATCATTAAATGCAAAGAAGACCATAGCTAAGCATGCCGGAACTACTAATGGATGGCAGTGTGTTATTGCAACTATAAATCAACTCTTCAGACCTTAAAATGCCATAAATAAGCAAGTCTCTGTGTCAAAATTGGCAGGCTGACCAGAATCACCATGCTGATTTACGACATCCCACCTCTGTAATCTACGCGCTGTTGATCTGCCACTTTCTTCCTACATAAATATGTGAATAACTCTTTGACACTAAAATAAATCACAGCTACTAGATCTAAACCCTACCTTCAAAGATGCCTGGGAAGGTGATTGACGCTCTGGGTGTGGTCGCTTATTTGGGCACCGAGGCTTGTTGAGAAGTTTTATTTCTCCCCTGTCATTTCTGTGATGTGCTCTCTTGGCTAATTATCTCATCCTGATTTCTGACTGAAACCTATTGGCTAAGTAAAACAGCAAACACATATTTTAGGTTACTTTTCTTTCATCATAGGGGTATTGTTAGAATATAAAATTGCCATTTATAAGTCTCCTGCCTTGTTGCTTGGGAAAGAGATGGAGCCAAATGATTCTACCTTTATTGATCAATGGTTAGCCCATTGATCAGTTCCTAGATGAATGAGCTATTAGGCAGTCAGGCCTGTTTGGAGGAGGCCTGGTATGTGCTTTTGAAAAGGACATCCAGTGTCTGACCCTCTCTTTGTCTTTCTGATTCCTGATAACCAGGATGTGAGCAGCTCTTCTTGATTACACCCTTCATTATGATGTATGCCTTCTGGGTCCAGAACCATGAAGCCCAAGTCACCATTGACTGAAGTCTCTGAAAGTATGTCAAAAAAAGAAGTCACTTGAATTGTTCATCTTAGATATTTGTCAGAACAACAAACATTGAGCTAACACAAGGAGGTCATGATTAAAGGGGGAAAAAACAAGAACAGCAACAACAAAAAGCTTTACAATAACACCTGCCTTTGGCTGCCATAGGAAGACAATTAATTCACCCATCCATTAGTGTTCTGGTCTCTTGTGGATATTGCTTGCACAGGTCTGAACTCTTGATATTCAAAAGTTAGTCTCTAATAGTTACTATCATCACCTTATACATGTGGGGGTACTGGATAGATATGCATGTGGATGTAGGGCTGTGTGTGGTCTATGTTAATAATTCTTAAACTGTCCCCAAGAGTGTCTCTAGATGTCCTGGGTCACAACTCAGCCTCACTTATCATCTTAAATTAACTTAAATTGAGCTTTATCTGAGGAAAGATTCCAATAGGCAATAAAAATCTGAAAGCATGGATACATGCACATCTTAGCAAAATACAAAAGAACACTGTGACCATGTTCTTTTTTTCCTCCAACTAAAAGATATACACAGCTATCTTGCTTTTCCCCAGTATAAGGACTTGCAAAATGTTTTTAATACAAGTGGTCTGATTTCTCCACCTGCAACTTGGGAATTGTCCCTTGTGATAAAGTTCCAGGCTAGGTGAGGGCTCATAGTTCTTGTAGCAACATTCTTTGTTGTCTTCAGTTTCCAATAGACCTAACTTTACTTTGCCAATAAATACAGAAGTTTTGACTTTGGGCTTCTCCTCTTTCTTTGTTCTTTCCTTTGTTCCTTCATTCATTCGTTCCTTCCTTCCTTCTTTTCTTTTTTCTACAGGAGGAAAATCAAAAGACTGATCTCTGAACACCTTTGGAGGCCAGGAGAGCTTCATTTAGGGGTCCCTGTTTTGGAAGCAGAAATCTATAAAATTTATTCTCCCTCCTTAAAGATGACAGCAAAGGATTTCTCTCTCAGAATTGCCCAGTTGACCCAAGGCATGAGCTTAGCGCTCTGCAAAGTATACAGGGACATGCAGGGAAAAAGCACCTGTTCCCAGAAAGGATGGATGACTTTTTCAGCATCATGTGCAGCAATCCTTCCCTCCCATACATTTTTTCATAATGTTGCTTTTCTTACATCAAGTGGTAGAGCTCATGCCCTTCCCCTGAACTCAGGAGACTTGATGTCTGAGCCATAGGATCCTTGGTATTCACACTTAAGATGGAAGGTTGGCCTGAAGTCATCAAGTGTGAGAGAGGAAGTCTTTAAAGACAACCTCCAGCTACACCAACCCCCTACTCAGCCCCTCTGGATGATTAGGACAGTTATGATTAAGAGCTGAGGAAGTGGCTCAGCAAGAACTCTGCTTGCCTTGCAAACATGAGGACCTGAGTTAAACCACTAGAACCTGCATAAGAAAGATCCAGGTGTGATAGAAAACACCTACAATCTTATAGCTGGAAAGGTGAAGACAGATGGATCCCTGGGGCTGGCTATGAGCTTAAGACAAATGAAAGACCTTGTTTCAAAAGATAAGGTAGATGACTCTCGGGGAATGATACCTAGAGTCATCCTCTAAAGTTTGCATGCATGCTCACACATGTGTACATCTACTTCCCCTACATACATACACACCTATGCCTACAAATCAATAGATAAGTAACTAAAGGACTAACTCCTGGGGTGACTCAAAAGAGTCTTGATGAAGACATATCTGGTGGCTTATTAGGCAGTGGCAGTTATCTGGATCACCACAGAGTAATCATTAGCTTAGCTCCATCTTCAGCTCATAGGAAGCTGACCTGATGCTTCCAAAGGATGCACAACTCTGCCATGTTTTGTACATTCTCACAGCCTTTAACAATGCTTTAAACTGGACAAACTGAGGCAAGTAATAAAGCCACCAGTATCTGTTATAAGGCCCTGTGGTGGTAGTGAATGAAAGCCACTTGATCACTGTGGTGGCTTTTTGCATTTTTTTCTTAGTAGTCACTTCCAGAGTTGTTTTCCTAAAATACCCCTTTTATCCTTAGTGAACTCAGCTTGCCTCCACCGCCGTCTTTCATCTTTAAGAGAAACTCAACTCACAACTTCTACCTACAACACCGGACACCTGGATGGCTACTGTATCATCTTAATGCAATAGCAGTGAGTCTCCTTGCTCACGTAGCATTTCTAAGCCTGGGGAATAATTGCCAAATACACTCTCTATTTGTTCAGCTCCAATCTAATTCAACTCATCAAACATTTATCAGATGGTAACTCTGTGCCAGGCACTGGGAATACGAACTGCTGAGTCATTATCCTTGTTTGCAATATGGGAATAGCATAGACGGTATTGGAGGGGGTCTTAGGTGGGGGAGAGACAGCCAAACTAATAACTGTGATTCAACAGGATAAGACCACAATAGTACATATGAGGCTGCCAGTCCCAGATAAGTGTGCTTCTGTACAGGACAGGAGGTGTGCTCAAGGAGACCACTGCCAACAGAGAAAAGATGGCTGTGAAGGAACAGAGGTCACTCCACACCATACCAGGTAGAGGGATGCTGGTGTAGGAGTAAAACAAGAGAGAAGGAACTCTGCCTCACCCTCAATTCATATTTGGAGAGGCCACAGCAGAGCAGAAATCAAATCTAGTTCCACTTGGCTCCAGGAGCAGCGTTCGCTTCCCAGAAAGTTGGCTGCAAAGAGGAACAGAATGAAGGCCCATTCATAGGACAGGAGGACTTCTCTCAGCCCCCATCTTCTCCTGCTTTATTTAAGTGTTTTCCTACATCTTTCCTTAAAGCATATGTTCCCAGCTGACTGAAATATGACCAGCTGGAGGCAGAAGCTCCATGTACCCATCTGTGCCTTCTCTTAGAAATGAGAATGTATGGTGTGCAGGTTCCAAGTCTATATCCAGGTCGTGATCATATTAACATACCTAACTAGTGGAAAAGGAGACACTGCTCCAAGACAGAGGAGGAAAATGGACAAAGTCGAGAAAACCTTGGATCATTGTGTTGAGAGATTCTTAAAAGACGCAGAGCTGGTGCAGAGTTGAAGGCTTTCTTCTCACAGGAAGAGTCACAAACACCATTGCTCTCTCCAACCTTTGTCATTAACAACAGACCTCACCTCCCTAGACCCTCCCACCTGTGCTTTAATGGGTACTGCAAATAGTCTGTCAGTCATGGGGGTATGGAGCCTGAAGCAAAAAGGCAAGTAGAATCACTTGCTTAAAGTAATACAGTGAGGGAATGTTAGGGTTGGCACTCAAACACAGGCTGCAAGGGTTCCATGGTTGTTTGAATGAGAAATGTTCCCCCATAGGTTCTTACACTCTAACATTTGGTCCTCTATTGGTAGCACTGTTTGGGGAGGTTGTGGAACCTTTAGGAAATTGGTCTTGCTGAATCAAGGGTAGGCTTTAGGGGTTTAGAATCTTGCCCTACTTCCTGTTCTCTGGCTGCTTCCTATGTGCAGATGAAAATACGATCAGCCAGCTCTCTGTTACTGCCACCGTACCATGCCCTCTCTAGTACGATGGACTCTATCCCTCTGGAACCGTAAGCAAAGACAAACTCTTCCTTAAGTCACTTTTGGTGATGTTATTTATTATGGCAACAGAAAAGCAACTGATACAGATTCCACAACTGAAACATGCGTAGTAAATCTTGATGTTTATGGAAAACAGGTTTTGCATCCAGACAGCAAATATAAAGAGATATCCAGGAGAGTGGAGGATGTAAAGACACTAACAGAAAAATCCATTACCAGGCCAGTTAACACTGTGAACAAGAGTTATTTCTATGACAGAGCTCAGAAAATACACAGAACACACCTCTCACAGCACAGATACTCTATTCAGGGTCAGTATGAGACCAGATGGTCATATTGGGCTGGTTGGCTACTCTTGTACATAAAGTTTGATTGGAAGGCAGCCACGCCCATATGTTACTGTCCATAGCTCTCCATGTTTTCACTTTAGTAGCACCACTGAGGAGATGTTATACATACCATATGGCTCCCAAGTTCTAAAATGTTTACTGTATCTGGTTCTTTGCTGAGAAATACTTGCTGACCTCTAATCTCAAATGACTCTACCTTAAGAGCAAGGAAGGAAATGCATTTGCAAACCTATCTATAGCCATCCATGTAGCTACCATAGAAAGGGCTGCAGCGTGACATGTATGTGTTGACAGAGTGGGCTATAGATACCCCAATAGAAATTTCAAGCCAAAGGCTCTTGGGAATCCAGCTGTACCACATCCAAAGAGTGAGTTTCCCCCAACGGCAAAGTTGGGAACAGGAAGATTCTATTCTATAAGGTTAACAGCAAAGTTGTGTATTTATAAACAGATAAATAAAAACTTAGCACAAGAGGCAAAGTTCTGCTTTGTATAGCCACAGCAGCATTTTTACCAAAAGTATGACGAAATGGGAGATGTCCCATCTTAAAAATAAACATAGCACAGCTCTCAGTCCATATCAGAGTGGCTATCTTGTGTAGTGGATGATAGTCAATGCAGAAACTCACAGATCGTCCAAGTACAGAAAACAAGTGTCTGTGGAATTCTCAGCCATAGTGGGACATCTGTATCACACTTCCTCCCCTCAAGACTCAGGGAATATCACAGAAGATGGGTGGGAAGATCATAAAAGACAAAGGTTGGGGAAGACCAGGGAGAAACAATATGTCTTGGACATTTCAGAACTGATACACTTAGGAGTTCATAGTAGTTGTTGACTGAACAAGACAAAACTACTTAACATTCTGGCATGAAGAGAGAAGGGGCTGATGAGACTCCGCCCCTAGCTAAGGAGCTCTTGATAGCTGATGACTGCTAGAGCACAGAGCCAGTCTTCCTTAAGTGTGTGGTCATGGGGAGGTTGACCATGTTCCTGCACACACACACATGAACAGCACAAACTGCGGTATGTAGGGCGTGAAAAATAAGAGGACATGGATCTGGGTGGGGCAAGTGGGCCTGGAAAGAGTTAGGGGAGGAGTAGGAAGCGAAAATATTGAAATATATTGTATTAGTGCATGAAATTCTCAAATAACTAATAAAGATTATATTGAAATAATAAAAAAAAATTGTCTTAAAAGAAAAAAAGAAAATCTGGCACCTTTGAGTAGACATTCCCGTAAGGTCATCTAGAAGGGAAAATACAGTTCAGGTCAGCAAGTGGTCATTAAGTGCCTGCTCCAGGAAAAATACCTATGTGTAAGCTCTTATCACCATAATGACAGGCTAAGAGAGGTCAAATGACTCACCCATGGACATGTGTCATTTAAGTGACTGAGCCAGAGCTTTGCTTCATATGTGATTTTCAGAGCAGCTTGAGACCACAGCCTTTTTTCTCACAGTCTTATCTCAGGTTCTGCACCCCCACCTCCATGTGATCCCAGCAAAGGAGCTCTGGGTACAGAGATGGTCTCAGTTCTGTCTCACAAAGCCTGAATAATGCATTAGAACATGGGGTGAAGAATGGTAAGATACGAATAAGTGCTGCTGAAGGTCATGACCCTTTCTACCCAGGAGGGGCAAAGAGCACTCAACACAGCAATCTGCCACTTCTCAGGCTGCCTTCATTCTCATGGACAGAACAGCTGAGAGCTGCGAATTTCCACCCACACAGGAATCAGACATCACCAATCAATTCAAGTTGCTAATTGGATTCTGGCATAACATGATCAAAACTCTCCAGGCCAAGGGTTCTTTTCTAACTTGAATGAAGCATATGCTCCTACACAAGGGAAACTTGTTATAAGGGGTTCACCTAAGCCTATAAAAGTTGCATTGTAAACCATGTCTTGAGCTATTGGATCACAGATTCCTGCATTTATGAGACTGTGATGTACAAGCAGAACTTACAAAAACTGGAAAGTGGTTCATGGTGTGACCTGAGATTTAGTAAATCTAGTCACTTTAAAAACAAATTCCTCATTTGTTCTTCAAAAAAAGCCAGAACCCAGGCACTTGTTGCTCCCACTGTGGTCTAAGCTATCATCTCTTATAAGGTTGCAAATAATTAGGGTATTCTGGGAAGTGGCTTAGCAGGGTATGATTTTAGTATAACCTAGACCTAGCATGGACCCTGACTCAACAGAGTAACATGTTCTTCAGAGACATCCCACCAGAAAACAATAGGACCATTTATATGTATTGTAATCAGCCCCTAGGGAGGCTTGTGTAACCTTCCAAGCACAGTAGACCCCATTTGGCCATGGTCACTTTGGAGATACCAAATCTGGAATCCACTGGCAATTGACATACACACTGCTGAAGCAGGTGAATCTGCTCAGTTCACTAGACAAACAAGATCTTCTCTAGGCAAGAATAACTTCCAGCATCAAGATGTATCATGGTTAATTTTGATTGTCAACTCAACAGGTTCTCAAATCATCTAGGAAACAAACTTCTTGGCATTCCCGTAAGGGATGATCTACATTGAGTTAATCAAGGTGAGAAGACTGACCTCAACTATGAGCAGCCCCACTCCATGGGCTTGGTAGAAATGCAGAACATGAGCTGAGGGTGAGTATCCGTTGCTCTTCTCTTCCTGAACACAGATAAAATGTGAGCAGTTGCCTCAAGCTCCTATTACCATGATAGACTATCTCCCAACACATAACCTGCTGGAACCCTTCCTCCCTTAGTTTGTATTGTGTTGTTGTTAGGGTATTGTCTTATCTAGAGCAATGAGACAAGTAACTCATAGAATATGTTCAGGGGTTGCCTCTCCAGCCTCTGCAGTGTAGCCTAAATAAGGCCATCTTCAGCAAATCCAGTTTGCTTCATTCACCATGAAATATCTCACAAAACTGACAATAATGTTGAGTCTCTAATATAAATTGTGATAGTCACCAGACCTTGTGTTTGACACAACACAGATGGTGAGTACCACCTAGAACCTTCAGAGGACAGCTCTCCTATTAGCCCATTCAGAGACCACCATCTTCCCTGAAAGTGGCTTGAAGATAATACAGAATAGCCCTTTTAAATCTCTCTTCCCCGTTCTCAAGAGATTTCTTTGATTTTATTGTTGTTTTTTTTGTTTTGTTTTGTTTTTTAGCAGTCATTAATACTTCACAATATAGATTTGTGTCCGGTAGAGACACCTTCATGTCATTTAGAACTTTAATCCCATCTACTCCACTCTTGCATCTCTCCCTATACCCAGATTTCTACAAACTCTTTATCACCAAAGACAAAGAGCCTGCCTTCATCTCCTAGGACACAGATATTGGTTGTGTCCTTAGGTTCATTTTGATTCTTTCAGTCCTAGCAGAGCTGCAAGTACAATCTCATAAGCCTTTCATCTCTTGAGGCAGTGACCGTAACTCATAGTTGAGCACACTGATACAGGGTTTCTACAGTCTCCTATCACCCCCACTTTACCATTAAGTCTACACCTATGACCTATTGTGTCATGTGAGGTGTGAGTCATAGGCAAATCCATTCTCATGACACATGACAGTTATGGAGGATGGAAGAGAACACAACTGAGGAGGGAAGAGAGCCTCTGTGCAGATTTCAAGTTTACTGAAGACAGGGGCAAGTTACTTTAAGAAATCTGTCAGCCAGTTGTGTAGCTTGATTTGCTTAAGGGACCCACTGGCAGTAGGATCAGAATCCATCCCTGGTGCATGGGCTGACTTTGTAGAGTCTACTACCTATGATGGGATACCGCACACAGCCTTAAGGCGGGGGGTGGGCTTGGGCCTGCCTCTACTAAATGTACCTACCCATGGGAGTCCTTACCTTCTTGAAGGAGGGAATGGGGGGTGGGTTGAGAGGGAGATGCTGGAGGGGTGGGAAGTGGAAAGAGGGGATCATTGATTGGTATATAAAATGAATAAAAAAAATTCTTAATAAAAAAGAAATCTGTCAGCACAGTCCTTGTATGGGAAATGAACAATGGGTTAAAGACTCATGGCTCTCTTGTGGTATATTAGAAGACTTTAGTTTTTAAAAGTTTATTTCACTTTAATCACAAGTGTTTGGAGATTGTGTGGGTATAGGTGCCTGCAGAGGCCAGAGGAACTGGGTCCTCCTGGAGCTGGAGTTACAGGTGGTTGTGAGCTCCCCAATATGTGCATTGGGAACTAAACTCAGGTCCTCTACAAGAGCAGTATGTACAGAAACCTCTCTCTAACCTGACGGTTTTCTCACATATTTAAAAATTAGGGATTTCCTCGGTTTCAGAAGATTGAGGTTCTGTCTAGTTAGTTTCCTTGCTGAAAGCCACAGAAATTTTAAAACAAAAATATGTTTAAACATGTATGAAATTACCAAAAATATTTTAAAAAATAAAATGAGGCTTATTCTGGTTAACTCCAGCTGGGTGTTTCATAGTGCATTATGATTCCTCAGTAACTACAGGAATTGCAGGCCAATTACACAACATCACTTCTTTAAAAATAGCAAAAGGGGCTGGAGAGAGATGGCTCTGTGGTTAAGAGCACTGGCTGTACAACCAGGAGGACCTGAGGTCAGATTCCAGTGCCCTTGGGTGTCCTACAAACAGTCAACTCCAGCTCCAAGGGAATCTGATGCTCTCTTTTGCCCTCTGAGTACACACACAGTCACACACACACACACACAGTCTCTAAATACACAATTTTCTGGTTCCCTGTATAAAAATGACTATATTTAGAGGAATTTCACTCAAGAATCAAAGAATCATTCTCCCTCTCATCAACATGGACCTGAAGTGCAGCCATCATCCCATACACATCAGTTTTTGCTGTACAGACAGAGAGAAGATTAGAGAAGCTCTAGTGGGTCCTAAATCTTTAAGGCCCTGGAACTGTCTAACACAGAACAGACACTGTAATTTGTTCTTTTGACTTTAAAGAGCTCACAAAATTCAGGCTTGCTACAGCAACTCACAGCAGTTACTTCACCATTTATGTTATGACCCAAATGGGCAGCAAGAGGGACTTCATGCTCACATCAGACACAAGCTATCTATGCCTTAAAAATATGCATGTATAGTGTGAATTATGCAAACTTTAAATATTACCCATGCCACTTTTACTGTCTCATTTAAGTGGGAGTTTTGATTAAATAATGTATTATGGAGTAGAATTCCGTAATAGATAGTAAATCACCAGGAGTCTTGACATTTATCTTCTACCATCTATGTGATACATTCTTAATGAAAATTCTGAAATTTGGTTTAAGTTTCATGTGGCTCATTCATTAACCTCAAGATAAATCATACACAAACACACAAACACACACACACACACACACACACACACACACACACGTTCACAAGGAAGCTGACTAAGTTTTAAACCAAGTTATATATCCTTATATTCTTTGTTATTCTAGACACTGTATTTGATTATCATTTCAAGCAAAATTGGCCCAGATTCACATACCATGTTATATATTTGTATGTGATATTTGTGTGTGAAAGGAGTGAAAGGGGGTAGTTTATGTGTGTTCAAATTCTGAAAGCACGGAAAATCTATTTCTCACTCATGAAAAGTGCGTATTAGTAGTGTGGAATCCTGTGTTCTGATTTCCAACTATGTTATTAACCAGTGGTCTCACTTAGAAAGCTGCTAAATTTTTTCAGGCTATTGTTTCTTCAGGAGTAAAGTCAGAAGAAAAGAACAAATCTATTCAGGTGCTAATATGCAGTATTTTCTCTATTTGGCATTACCAATACAGAATTTAAGAATTATAGAATCAGTTCAGAATTTCAATGTCCAGGACCATGACCATCCTCAGTTATATGAGGTCATTTTTTTGAAGACTAACTTCATGCTCCCTCTTAGGAGTCTTAGCTGCTGCATCAAAAGAATGGGAGAAACCATCACAATAGGCTCATGACAGTTGTGTGCTCCCTGCATGTACAGGCCATCACTTACATTGTAATATTGAGGCAAAAATTTAAACTCTGAGAAAACATAGACCTGACTACCATTCCAAAAGCAAATTATGTTGCTGGATAAATGGTAGGGAGTCAATTACTCAGTGTTGGACAAAGGAAAAAAGTGATGATCAGAGGAAGACTACTAATGAAATGTATCCAATTAGGCATTAGTTAAAGTTCATGGAGCCACCCAAAACTTTTTGTTTACCCACGTTTGTGCCCACGCTCATTGAGAGTCAGTTCAACAACTTGGTAATTAAAACAAATATCTTACATCCTCAACAAACTTAGCGGCATAAAGTAGAAGGCAATTACTCAACTCTGATTTAGGCTTAATAGGCAACATGCCTTAATTTATTCTAATTTAATATTCAAAAGAATATCCTTAAGGTAATATCCTTCTACAGTTCACAACAAATGCAACACAGTAAATTAAGGCCAGCATCCATCAAATGTATGAGAGCTGAACCCTCAGAGCAGAAAGTAACCCTCAGAAGTAAGGAAATGCCCCGAGTCAGCCTAGTGTAGGCAAATGCTGCATTGAGAAGGCACCCTCTTGGCTACCCAAACTATATTCATGAACTCCCAATTGGGCAACTCCTTCCTTGCTATTATCAGCAAAGGAGTCACATTTACACATTGGTGAATGCCAGTCTCTAGTCACAGGAACCCAAGTTTTCATTCAGCATGGGTCACACTTATCAGTCAAGGACCTAGAAGAGAGACACCTTGCCCAACAGAATCCTGTAATTTTAGATGGCCTGCCTAAGAATCAAGGTCACTCTCTACTTACCTAACCACCAAAAGGCATTTTCTACCACTTTAAATAAAGCAAAGGAGGCATCCTATTTATCTGTCAGTTTCATTCTCAAAGCTGCTAACCACCTTTAAAATGAGGCAAATCATTCAAGAGTAAGATATCAACCATGTATGTGGTGATATTTTATTTGTGATGAAATGTGATATTTTATCGGTATGTTAATAAATAAAGTTGCCTGTAGATCAGAGGTCAAATAACCATTAAGCAGAGGTCTGGCAATGGTAGCACATGTCCTTAATCTAATCACATGGCAGGCAGAGTCTCTGTGTGGTCAAGGACACAGCCAAGCGTGGTGACACGAGCCTTTAATCCCAGTACAAACCATAGAGACCTGGAGTTCTGTATAGACAGGCAATGACAAGGAAGTGATGTGGCTGGGCTTGGAGGCAATGAGAAAGCAGAACAGAAAGGCAATAAAAACACAAGTGAGACAGGAAGAAGCTCTCTCTGGGGAAGCTACTGCTGATGGTAAGCTAAAGCTAGTCGTGGCTATTGCTCTGATCTCTTTGGCTATTACTTCTGTATTTGGCTCTGTGTTTCTTATTTAATAAGACCGTTTAGAAATTCATCTACGTGTGTGTGTGTGTGTGTGTGTGTGTGTGTGTGTGTGTGTGTGTGTGTGCTTGGGTGTGTGTGTGTGTGCTTGGGTGTATGCAGGCTGGGGATGAAGAACACACTGATGACTATTCAAGGATGATGGAGGAGGGTAGATTAAATTATTGACTATGTGACTTATGTCTTTTATCTCCTTCTTAGGACAAATTGCCCTGATATTTGATGATAGTAATAATTTCTTATTTTGTGAGATGAGAAAGAGAGCAAGGTAATCTTGTGTCTGGTTGTGGAAGTCTCACAGTGCTGCTTTTATCTTACTTTCTACAAAGATAGAAATAGACTCCACCTTCTAACGAGGAAAAGCATCAGGCACCGTTTGAATTCAGCGCTCTGAGCATTAACTTGATGCTGGGAGGCATGCGGTCTCCTTGAATTCTCCCCATGGAGCTTTGGCCTGAGTGTCTTTACCACTGCATTGTGATGATAAGAAAGTTGGGCAAGGTAAGGCTATCTGCTAAAGCTGAGTGACTTCTCACTGAGTGGCTGGGCTAAGCCAGTCATGTGGCTTACATAGATCTTCTGTGTGACATCCAAAGTATGACACCATCTTCCTTACCAATCCATTCACCTGAGCAAAAGGACTCACAAGACATATCCCTTCAAACACCAGTAGCTCCATTCTTGAATAAGGAGGTATTGTCAGGGTGATGCAATTTACCACATTGCTTTGTGGCCACCATGAGGTGAGCAGCTTTGTCCCACTATGTGCTTTCACTATAATGCTTTATCTTGTCACAGACCTTAAACCAGGGAGTCAGCCAGCCATCCCCTGCAACTCCAGAAATAATGAGCCAACACGAATCTTTCCTTCTGGTAGGTTCTTCATCTCAGGAATTTTACTCCAGTAATGAAAACCTAAAACACATCTGTCCACTGCCATGAGTTTGGGAATCATTACACTGATTTCTGGAGCACCCACCCCATGGTACATTCCCACCAGCAAAGCACAAGGGTTGCAGTTTCTCTCATCACTAACACTGACCTTCCTTTGAACAAATACAGCTGCTGTGCTAATGGGAGAGAAAGCCTATTGCTTTAGGATTTTCATTTCTTTTATGTGGGAGATGCGTGTGAGTGTTTATGGTGTATGTATTATTCATTCGTGTGTGTGTGTGTGTGTGTGTGTGTGTGTGTGTGTGTGTTTCTCTGTGTGTGTGTGTGTGTCTGTGTGTCTGTGTGTGTGCATGCCCATGTGGAGGGCAGTGGTTGATACTGGGTATCTTCACTGACCAGTCTACACTTCACTTTTCAAGTCAAGGTCTCTCACAGGAACATAGAACTCAGCAATTTGGATAGGTTGGCTGACCAATGAGCTTCAGGGACCATCCTGTCTTGGCCCCATGGACTGTGGTTACAGATGTATGCTGCTGCACATGGCTTTTACATGGATGCTGAGGGTCTGAACTCAGGTCCCCATGCTTGCACAGCAGGAGTTAACTTACTCCCTGAGCCATATTTCCAGCAATTTGATTTTCATTTGTGATATGAAAAGTGATGTTGGCTATCTTGTCATGCACATTGACCATTTGGATAGCTTTGTGGAGACTCTCCTATTAAGATTATGTCTTGTCACTATGGCAAACAGCTAAATGGAAGAAGGTATCTTGGCTGACAGTCTTGGGAAATTTTAGGGAAGAAAAGGTCTGGTAGTGGGAATAGCTCCCACTGTGGCATTTGGTGTATGCAGTTGCTGCTTCTCACATCCAGCCTAACCAAAAACAGAAACCTGGTTGCAACTAAAAGCAATTATAACCCTCAAGACCCTCTCTCAGTGACCCGCTTGCCCCAGCAAACTTGCACCTCCTAAAGATGCCTCCACCTCTCCACACACTAGCAGAGGACCAAGTGCTTATGTACACAAGTCTGTGGTGAACATTTTAAAATCAAACTATGGTAAGATTTTCTAGGTTGACTGTAAGAATAGGAGTTTTCTGTACTGTCTCAACATCCAGGCAATTGTGAGAGGAGATGAGATAATATTGGTTGCAACTCCTGCACCCCTGACCGGAAGGCTTTCATCAGTCTGTGTTAGTTTCATGTTTTGGGAGAGCTGGGCAAGGCACAGTGCTGAGGGAGGATAGAGGGAGAGGAAGAGAGAGGGAGGGAGAGAACCCATCCGAGACTGAGACTGACTGGTTTTGTTTCCGCTTTACCTTCCCAGATGTGTTGGCAGGAATCATTCTGATCCCACACCAACCCCAGCCACAGGATCACATCCTGGGGGTTTTTCCTTCCACACAGTGTCTGTGCTCTATAATAAGGGCTAAAGCAGCTTTTTAAAAATGTAGGTCGAGATGAAAAGAGATTTAACTTTTAATGTTTGAATTAAAACAGCAGGGGCAACTTCTCCGAATACAATAATAATAATAATAAAAGCTACCGGAGATTCCCTGAAATAATCATTCCTAGCTATTTTCCTCTGTGTTTCATAAATAATAAATGTGCTAAAAAATCACCCATAGTAACACATTCTCTAATATACTAGTTATGCAAGCTGGTATAACTCTAAGAACCCCTAAATGTGAGAAAAATTGAATTTGCTGGTACTTTTTTTTTAAAGCTAAAAATTAAATTTCTCTGGCCCCATGCAGACCTGCTCCCTCACAGCTACAGTCATAACTAGATTTTTAAGCCATTGGAAAGCATTGTGGTTTGCAATAAAGCAAAACATGATGTCAAAAACTGCTTAGAATACAGAAAAGCATGCTTCTGATATATACCAGAGGGCTGCTGTTTACCTGGCTCAGGCAACCATATTGCTTGTGGATCTTTTGACAGCTGTGGCTTGCACAGGAATTCTAGCCTCATCTATTTTTATATTACTGATTTAAAATGTGAGCTAATCCCGTTGGCGATAACCACAGAATACTGTTTCCCCTATCTGATCCTAAATTCAACCCTTAGTGCTTTTATTTCTTTTCCCCTCTCTGTGATGATGGCTAGGAGCCGAACTGTTAAGAATACACTTGGCTTCAAAGTATAGGATGTGTTTACTCTAACAGTAGCAGGATGTCCAGGAGAAGTGAGGTGCTTCATTAACTATTGAAGAGCTGCAATGTGGACCCGTGAATAAAACACTAGACTGGGGACTGGAGCAAGCACACTGCTTTCCTGGCATCCTGCTGACTGGCTCATGTCTGCTCACTTGGAACTCAAGTGTGCATGCTTTCTCACCATGGCTGCACCCTGAGCATCTTGACTTCCCTGTGACACAAGATGACATCTGCTTTGGGGACTGCTTGCTCAGATATCTGACAAGTGATGCTTCTCCAGGCTGCTGCTGGTATGCATAGCTGAAATTTGTTGGTTATTAGTCCTTTTCTGTGTGTCTTGTAGTAGAAAAATAAAAGATTATATAATCAAAAAGATAACACACACATATATGCAAGCATAATTGACTGATACACTAGTTTATTTACTATTTGTTGATTTTTGCTTACTATTCTTACCTCCTACTTCTTAAGTCATGATGATGATGATTTTATTATTATTATTATTATTATTATTTTGCCTGTTTATGGATGTGTGTAGCTGTAAGTTTCTCCAGTCCCACCTGGCCCCTCAGTCCTGCAGCTGCTTATAAAATAATCAATCACTCAGAGGCTTAATATTAATTGCAAATTATATGGCCTGTGGGTCAGGCTTCTCGCTAGTTAGCTCTTATATCCTAACTCAACCCATTTCTATTAATCTATGTGTTGCCACATGGTCATGGTGTTACCAGTCTGCTAGCATCTTGCTCCTTTGGTGGCAGGCTGGTGTCTCTTGGACTCCACCATTTTTCATCTCATCTTCAGTTTGAATGTACCACTAACCTTATTCTGCCCTGCCATAGGCCAATGCAACTTTGTTTATCAACCAATCAGAACAACACATTCACAGTATACAAAAGACATCCCACCGCAGGTGTGTGTGTGTGTGTGTGTGTGTGTGTGTGTGTGTGTGTGCATGCATGTGTGCGTGCGTGTGTGTATGTGTGTGTGTGTGTGTGTGTGTGTGTCTGTGTGTGTGTGTGTGTCTGTGTCTGTATATGTGTGTATGATGTACATATGCATATTGGCATGTTTCTGGGCTGATGTGGATATGAGGGTGACCATTTATGTACATACATGTGGATGTGGAGGCCAGAGGTAGTCTTTCTCAGTCACTCTCCAGTTTCTATACTGAGGTAGCTCCTCATCTTCTATGAGAGTCAGAGTCTCTCACTTGAGCCCTGAGCTTGCTGAGTTGGCTAATCTAGCTAGTTAGCTTGCCCTGAAACCCATCTCTGCTTCTCTGGGCTGGAATTACAGGTGGGCCACCTGCCCACTTGGCCATTTGCTTGTACTCTGGAGACATGAACTCCAGTTCTCAGGCATGTTCGACAAGCATTTTGGCTGCTGAGTCATATCCTCTGGTCCTCTGGGGTGGTTTTGTTTTTGAAGAGTCTCACATGAGTGCAGTCATGGGAATGAAGGGGATACAGGGTGAATATCTAACAAATCAGTGATCTTAAGAAATATATAATTTCATGGGGCCAACAAGGTTATACCAGACAATGTGGAGAGATGAGAGTGTTGCTTAAGTTTTCCTGCCTGGCCCACAGTCAGGATAAATCTCTTTCACCTGCCAGTCCAACAGCCGCTCAGACCCAACCAAGTAAACACAGAGACTTACATTGCTTACAAACTGTATGGCCGTGGCAGGCTTCTTGCTAACTGTCCTTATATCTTATATCAATCCATTTCTATAAATCTATACCTTGCCACGTGGCTCATGGCTTACCGGCATCTTTACAAGCTCTTGTCCTGGTGGCGGCTGGCAGTCAGTCAGTGACTCCCTCTGCCTTCCTGTTCTTTTAATTCTCTCTGTTAGCCCCGCCTATACTTCCTGCCTAGCCACAGGCCAATCAGTATTTTATTAGCAACACATTTGCCATACAGAACATCCCACAGCATGCGAGTGCATAGTTAAGGGAGCTCACCCATTTGTCACCTAGCCCCAACCTCTACTCTCAATATTCCATTTGGTGGGCCCAGAAATCAGGATGCCCTATACTCTCCTCTTTCTCCCCACCAGGTTTTGTCCACCACCACAAGTTCACAACCTTGACAGTGAACTCTCACAAATCCTAATGCCTAGGTCCCCACCCTCAAGACCAATTAAACCTATTCCTAGGAGATGTATCCAAGCATCTATCTTTTTTTAACACTCCGTGCGATGACAGCATGCAGCCAGAGTTGAGAACCCCCAATCTTAGATGCCAAAAATGAAGCCACGTGTGCAAGGGAAGGAAGGAAAGGCCAACAGGAGCATATCAGTGTAGCATGAATCTTAAATTGTCTTATTAATAAAAGCAAACCTGGAGCCAGTTATTGGGATGAATGCTGGAAGATCAGAGAAGCAGAACAAGCCACAGCTATCTCACCTTGCCAATTTTTCAGCTGATCTGGTTTCCTCAGACTAGATGCCTCTGTGTTCTCATCCAAACTGAACTGCTGCTAAGAGCCAAAAAGCTTAATCGACCCTAGTTCCTGGTCCTCACACCTTATACACCTTTCTACTTTCTGCCATCACTTCCTGGGATTAAAGGCTGCTGTTCACTGTTTCAGTTAGTCTGGCTATCCAGAGAACTCCCCAAATAGGCCTTCCAACACTGGTTTTGAGAACACCAGAGCAGCCATGCCTGCCTTACACACACACACACACACACACACACACACACACACATGAAATCAGATTTGAATTCAGACCTTCTTGCTTTCACACCAAGTGCTCTTATCTACTGAGTGTTTCCCCAGCCCCATCATTGTTATGCAGCATCAAACAGATATTTATTAAGCCCTGACTCCACAGAGCAGTAGTGCAGGCATGGAGGACACAGCAGGGAGTGCCACAGAAGAGAGGCATATGTGCTCAGGGAACTTGCACCCTTATGCAATGAAATGGGAGGAAAATTTTCCAAAGTGACCATGGTCATCAGAGGTAACAATACTAGAACATAGTTCAAAAAATTGTGTAGCCTGGAGGTTGGATAAAAGAAGAAACATCTTCAGAAAGAGCCACTGCTAAGGAGTCAGAAAATGTGAGAGTGAAGTCAATCAGACCCTAAGTGATGATGCAAACTCTAACTAGTGACCTTTTAGTGCGGGAGGGAGAAGGATGGTGTGGAATGAGAAGAGATCTAAACCGAAGGAGGAAAGAAAAAGGAAGGCTGGGAGGAGGGAGGGAAGAAAGGGAAAGGAAGGTGGCAAGAACGAGGGAGGAGAGAGGGAGGAAAAGGACAAGAAAGAAGGGAAGAGAGATCAAGAGAGAAAAGGAAGAAGGAAAAAAGACAGAAGAGGAGAAAGAAAGAGAGGGAAAGGGAGGAAGGGGGAAGAACAGAAGAGAGGGGGTTAAGAACAAAAGCAAAGAGGAGTGGAAGAGACAAGCATGGAGGGGGTAGGGAAGACAGGAAATGGGGGTCAAGTCAAGGGGAAACGGGCTAGACTGAGGTGGTGAAGAGCTAACAGCACAGTGTGCTGAAGACTGCTGGAAAAGAGTCCCTGCCAGAGGCTTGGGGGAGGGGAGGGACAGCCATAACGGTCCAATATCTGCAGAAAAACCAACAGATTAGCACACACCAGGGGAATTCCTGCAAGAAGAATGTGCAGGTGTCTAAAGGAAAAAAAAAAAAAACAAAAAAGAGCCATGTGGGCTTTAATTTACTTATCTGTTTATTTTGTGGCTACTAAGGCACAAAGATCTCTCCATTGAAAAGCTACTTTTAAAAACTCAAGGAACCATGAAGAAGCATGTTTAAAACCAAGCCTACGAAAGGCAGATTCTTGTTTTAAAGGTGAGAGAAGCCCCCTCATGTGCACAGATGTTCCATATTAGAGATGTGTTTTCCACAGCTCCAAGACAAAGGAAAGCTGGCTCCCTCCAACAAACAACACCCAGGACAGAACTGCACCATGAAGGCAGAGCTCCTGGATGCTTACTCAAAACTTTCTAAACACTATACATTCTGGTACCCTGCATTATATCAGTGTCCCTTTAAAAACCACTGTCCTGTTTTGTTTTTAAAACAGAGTTCATATAGGCCAGACTGACTGACCTCAAACTTCCTAGGATCTGAGTGAGACTAGCCTGAACTTCCTGATTCTCCTGCTTCTACCTCCCAAATCCTGAGTTTTCAAACCTGTGTAACCTGTGAAATTTACATTCAGGCTGGAAAGAGGAGAGGCTGAGGCAATATGTAAGTTAGTATAAAATTAATTCAACGATACACCCTGCAAATAAAATTCATATAAGGAAAAGAAGCAGAGGCTGAAAAATCAGCTGTGATAAGCCCAACCGGTAGATAAATATATCATGTAAGTGTGTAGGAGAGGAAATGGAGGCTGCAGTTGTTAACCCTATCAACTTGATAGGATTGAGTCACCATGGAAACAAACCTCTGCACATGCCTGAGAGAGAGTTACTAGATTGGGTTAATTGAAATGAAAAGACCCACCATAACTATGGACCACACCATCCCGTGGACTAGGCTCTCAAAGTGAATAGAAAGGAAAAGCTGAGCTGAGCACCAGCATCAACCTTTCTGCTTCCTGACTGCAGATGCAAGCTGCAATGTGAGCAGCTGCTTCATCCTCTGGCCACCAAGCCTTCCCCACCATGACACACTGGACCTTCAACAGTAAACTAAAATCAGCCTTCTTCCTGAAGTCCCTCTTGTAAGGTACTTGTCACAGCAACAAGTGAAGTAACTAGGAGAGAGGCTCCAAGAGGTAGAGTGCTAATGGAAGAGCCTTGATTTCTGTGGGAAGCAAGATGCAAAGCTCTCTGCCTGTGAGGTCTGTGCTAATGACCACCTTCTTGCCCACTCTCCACACCTAATGCTGAGAAGAATTGACGAGGAGGTGTGAAGGGGTGATGTTCAGAGTGGGTATGGTTGTCCTCTGTGCACACCTGCTGGCCCACTCTCTACCCTCTCCTCACTGCTCTCTATCCTGATGGATAAGTAGCTGACTTTATCTTTGGGTTCTACAGCTTACAGCAGCCTGTGCCATAGGGCCAAAGGAGCCTTTACCTGCCTAATGGACAGAAGGAGAAAGGGCCAGGGGATTTATTACAAGGCTCAGCTTGGACTAGCTGCCTCCTTATCTCACTCTGAATTCTGAGAAGTGCTTTGTCTCCTTGCCCTCCAGATCTAGGGGTGAGAACATGTCTTGTTTAATAGCCCGGGGCTGCACTGTCTATGCTCTCCACAAACTGCCCACAGATTTTTAAGTAGCTTGTTTACTAAGTTTCTTTAAGTGACCTGATTTGGACATGTGGTTAGCCATCAACAATGACCACAGAGAAATACAGAGCCATAAGTGCCCTAGGTCAATGTCAAGGTTGTATACCTGAAAGTGGAAGTTATAACCAAATGGCTCTCTGGTCCTTTTAATATAATGTCCTCTGAAATTGTTGCTGGCTTTCTGATTTATTATCCCATCACCATGCAGCAAAACAACTGCTATAGGATGCCTCTGCTTGCTTAGAATGGGCTGAGATATCTGAAGTGGTAAAAGCTACAAGGCCTAAAATGGGACCTAAGTTCAACCAACACTTACATGACCCACCTACTTATTCCTTTCCAATGGTCTAAAGGTGAGTCTAGTCTCCTTTACTCCTTGCAAAGTAAGCTGGCTCTCTCCAGGGTGTCAAACCACAGACAGGGAAATAAAGGTGTCAGCTGTGGAACAGTCTCTGTCTAGACCATTAAAGGAAGACTGTCATGCCTACATTTAGGAAGAGGCCTGCCAGCTTGTTCAAGGTCACTACGCAAAGTGGGGAAAGGGGTGCCCACTGCCGGGGTTGCCTACCACATGGGGAAGCACCAAAAGACAGGGGACTTTGGCATGGATGCTGGTGCTTCCCACCTTCCAAGTTAATATAGGGCACGTGGGTCCCAGGTTTCAGTGCCACTGCTGTGGATCTCCCTGTCCAGGTAACAGCCATCAGATCTTGCACACTTCTGGGGCCTCTGTCCACATTCTGCCTGCGTGTAAGGAGTCTGAAAAAGGGCAGGCCAGATCCTTGTGTGGGGATATGGTTAAACATAACAGTTAGTTAAGGCAGCTGTGCTTACTGGGTACATTCCTTGTGTTAAATGATATATTTGGAATGTTGGGCATATTTGAACTCAGAAATTTTCCATAGTCTATGAACTGTAAAGTAGACCCCCAGTGATCCTTCATTTCTATGGTCTATGGCCCTATGTAAATTTCTCCTCTTGAGAATAAGAACCCAAGGACTTGCTTCTAAATAAAGAGTATATGAGAGATGACCACACACACACACACACTCACGCACATACTCCATTTGGGGATTTGCAGAAGAAGACCACTATATCACCTTCAAAATATGATGAATGGACTGGAGAGCTGGCTCAGTGGATTAAGTACCTGCCACACAAGCTTGAGGACCTGGATTCAGACCCTCAGCATCCACATAAGAAGCCAGGTACAACATCATCTTTCTATAATCTTACTCCCGGGTAAGACAGAAAGGGGAGAATCCATAGGGCTCATTTGCCAGTGAGCTTAGGCATCAAAAAGCTCTCAGTTCAAGGAGGCAGTGAGTCTCAAAAATATGACTAAGAGTAATTAAAGCAGACACTTTACATCAACCTCTGCTCCCTATGTATGCATTTGTTCCCCCAACATACATCTTAATAAACATGAACACTTATACGAAATAAAAATCATATATCTACATATATATTCCTACCATCATCTCTGTTAGTCATATTGGAAGCATTTCAGTCATTGGTCTGATGATACCAGTGTTTCTTTCACACACAAAAAAATTTGATGACATTCAAATTGCAGAGAAGTGTTATAGACAGATTTTGGACCTCAATAGCAAGGTGTCACTCCCAGGGCTACTATTATCAAGATATGACATGAGGCTGAAAGGTCTCCTAAAATATCACTGGTGCTAATGTTTTTGTCTATAAAATTCAGGTAAGAAAAATACTTACCTCATAAGGCTTGTTTGGTGAATTAATTAGGAGAAATTAATACACCACATCACTGGCATGATAAATAAGAATTGCTCAATAAACTTTAACAGTTGTTATTAGATGAATAAATGATGTTTAATCTAGGATGTCTTCTGTCCAACTAGAGTCCACCTCTTGTTCTTGTATACTCTCTGCTTCTCCACCATTTACAAAGGATCAAGGCTAAGCCTGCATTTGTTAAACTGAATATAGGTGTTTTCTGAGGGAAAATGCCTGCATTCAAAGTTAATGTATATTTCTATGCCCACAATTAACTATGTAGCATCATACATGTGTGAAATTATTACTTTATGCTTGCTGCATTTTGAAAGACAGGAAGTGATTTCTGGAAGACTACAGACCTGATCCCGCATAGGTGGATTTTCAGTGATAAGCAGCCCTGCTTTTACTGAGAAGGGTAAAAAAGTTTTGGAAAATAAATAAAAAATTTCATTCATTTTTATACTCCATGTTACTCAGTTATTAGACAGTGTCTATAGACAGAGAGAGGGAATTAAACATTAAAGTTATGAGTTGGGGTTTCATATGGGCATTTATTTAACAATTAATTTGATTGGATTTAAGATAGTTTAAAAAGACTCCCCGGAGCTAGAGCATCACACAATGTGATCAGGTACCAGAATCATTTGAATGCTTGTTCAAAATTCAGCTACCCTGGTTCTGAGCCCAACTGGGTCTGATTCAGTAGGTCTAGCTTGGAATATCTCAGTGTACATTTTTTAATACTCCTTATGTGGATCTCCTATAGGGTCCCCAGGGCACATGGAGAAAAGGTGCCCTACAGGGACCACAGGACTCCAAAGTCCTTCACCTTTGCTCCAGCTTGCTTGCTTTCTGGTATTTTTCCAGCATCCTTGACAAAGGAACGACATCTTCCCCAGGGCACCATTCTGTTCGTGGCAGCTAAATCTCTGCTGCTGAGATTCAGAGGAGCAGTGCTCTGAGGAAATAAAATATTTCCACTCAGAAGCTGGGGCTCCTGCTGAAGTAATGGAGGAGTCAATTCATCAAAGAGTGCAGAGAGCCTGCTGCAGTGAGGACCAAGGGTGTCTGCAAAACCTTGACTCTCACCTAGGTGCAGAAGCAGGGAGCTAGCCTGGGTCAGAGCCACTCACAGCTCATTGCAGGAGCGGGTACGTAGGAAAGTGAACAATGCCAGCATTGATTCACTCATTTCAGACTTGAGAAAAGCAGGAACAAAAATGAGTGGACTTACCCAATAGATACCAAGGACAAAAGTGGATTTGAATTTCTTTATAAAATGTACAGCTATACTCTCCAGAAAGCCCAGTTCAGTGCGATCCCATGATTGCCTGGTCTTCATACAGAACAACCTGGCTGCTCGGGACTTGGCTATAGAAGCCCCATCAGGAGCATGAATGCTGATTTTGTGAGAAGAGCAGGGGCCAGTTAGGTAGCTGGCATCAGTTAGGAAAACACAAGTGGGGAAGAGAATCTGCTCATTCTCAGCTTGGAACTGAGAACAAACACATTTGCAAAAATGAACCGAGAATAAGAAGGTTCATTTTAGGAAAGTAGTGATGGGTAAATGTAAGATGAGTTAGCTTTGAACAGAACGTATCTAGTGTCCGGGAGGGTTTATCTTTAGTGGGAGAGAGGAAGGAAGGGAAAATGGGGGAAAGGAGGGGAAGGAAAATAATCTATTATTTCTTTCTTTTTTTAAAGAATTTAATATTTTACTTAGCTCTGCAACAATGATAGTTTAGCTTTCTGTTACTGTAATGCAATACCCAAGGTGATCCTTTCTCTTACTATAATAAAACACTTGAGTAATTCAACTTCATCAGAAAAATCGATTTATTTACTCTCATAGTTTTGGAGGTGTCCATCCCTGGATGCCTATGGCATATGGGTCCGTGGTGAGGCATCATGACAGAGTGTGTGGTGGGAGAAAGTTGTTCACCTCATGGTGAGAGACAGAAGTGTGAAAAAATGAGTGGCAGGGTTCCACTCCCTCCTTTTGGGGGCAAGTCCCCAAGCACTAGAAGATATCTCTCTAGACCCTTTAGAACTTTCTTCTACTTCCTAGTGGTACCAGGATGGGAAACCAAGGCTTTCCAATTTGTGTCTTAGTATATAACTCACATCCAAATTCCAGTTTTGTGCTGTATAGCAAGCCAGAGATGACATGAAGGAACATCTGGAATCTTTAGTAATGCAGCACCTATTTATAAAAGGGACTTGAGCCCTTGATGATTTGGATGTGCACACAGTTTTGGGAACCTACTACCCCTGCCCCCCCCCCCCCCCCCGCCCCAGATTTAGGAATGTCTGCAATATACCATGATTGAAAGGCACAGAAATCCCACCTCCAGAATCCATTCATTTCTCTCCTAACAGGTACAGGTAAGTGTACATACTCAGAATAGAATAGCAGTTTGCTTTTGCATCCATGAATCAATGAGTATGATCCATGAAAGGCCATTTTTTGATGGATACCCATCAAGCATAGAGGACATGGGGCCTGTTCCTGGAGCCAGGAAGTAGAAAATGGAGATGGGCTAAGGGCTTCTGCCTATGCTACAACTATACCCCAAGACTTGAAGAAACTGGTTAGCTAGGCTACCTTGGACAGAAGTCCCTTTGAAAGCAATGTTCACACACTGGCCATGTGCCAAAGGAGCTGCAGTCCCAATCTGTGCTGGAGCAGAGCTGACTGTCAAGGCCACCACTCTGCATGCCAACTGCAGTGACTGCTCTCGGTGTCACAGGACATTGAGACCCTTCTGTCCAGGGCTGAAAACTCAAATCCAGGAATTCAGGGAGAGTCCTCCAGCTAATAAACATCTCCAGGGTAGCAGATGGGAGCGGCACGCACCCCAGGTCCTCCTGTGCTCCTATGGCCCCAAAGACCTCTCCCTCTCTCTATCTCTTTCCTTCCCTCTTCTGTCTCCCTTCTAGGTCATTACCAAGTTAGGTCTTTTACCAGCCAAGCTTGTAATATGAGTCAGACCACCTTGGACTAAATACCATTAAGATCCCTCTAGCCCTGAAATTGTGATTAACAGAGTTTTTCTTTCTTTCTTTTTTAAACCTTTGTAACTGAATACAATGAGAACCCTCTATAGAGGATAAATATGCTAAACTCAGCAAGGTATTTTAGAAGGGAATTACAACATGTCTGAAATCAGAAATGGACTTATGATATCCGTATTTCCTTCACAGCAGCAGCCAGAGTTATCATTTCAAATATTTTAGCACTGGATAGATTAGACATAAAACCAAAGATGAGTTTCTAGCCCAGGCAGTGACACTGTTTTTTGCTTAATGTTTCTGGCCACGTCAAACAAAACATTCTCATGAACTGCAGTGTATACATTAGCCGGGTGTATAAATCATACATAATTATAATATCCTTCACCCCAAGGGGCCGTTAGTATTTCCTTTATAAAAGTTACACTTGATACCGGCACCTTGCTAATAGATTGGCCCTCCTGGAAAATACAATTAAACCCCATGCAGGGCCAGGAAGTAGTTTTGCATGCCTGCTGTCACTGTGGGTTTCAGACACAATTGCTTCCCACAATGGACTTAACCACCACCAGCCCAGAAGCTCTGCGTGGGAGAGTGTGCCAGGGCAGGCAGGGCTGGCCTCAGCCAGGCATGGAGCCAGGTCTACAGAGGGCCTGGCAGACAAAGTCCTGTAAGTCAGACAGCACCCTGCCGAGAGGGTGGAAGACAGGATGTGAGGAATCTGGATCTTAGCGTTGGAGCTCCCCTGGAGAAGGTTTGGGGGCGAGACTGCCTCATCCCAGCAGGCTGAGGATGAGACCCAGAACGGCTGATTGGCATCGGTCAGTGTGACCATGCACAAAGGACTAGGGGCTGGGTGTCTGTATGTATATCAGAGAGAGCATTCTCAGGACAAGGGGAATGTCTCAGTAAACCAGCATTTGTCCAATATACCTAAGACCCAGGGTTCAACTATAGCAGAAAGCAAATAGAAATAAATATTCCCCAAAGAAGGGCTGTTTTCCAATCACCCAGAGTTTAGAATGACAGGGAAGACAGAGAGAGTAAAAACACCCAGCCATTTGGCCTGGATCTTGAGTTCCTATGGATTTTAAGGAGCAATACTCCTTATTCCCAAATGAAACTTGTACATAGTGTCCCAGACTGTAATTATGGAAATGAATTAAAAGCCCTACTTTATGTCATTTAAATGTGTGGACAGGGACCAATTCTGAAACCCTGTTTTTGCATTATTAAATAAAAAAAACATATATTAAATGACCCACAGACAAGACTAGGTTTTTCTCAGCCTGCCAGAGGCTTGGAGAGTTGATCAAATATTGTTTCCCAACACAGTTTTCCTGACTGGGGCTCTCTCTCTACCTATTAGGAGCCTGTGTAGATCTGGTAAAGACAAAGAAATACTTCATTCAATGTAGTGTTGCTCAGGCCAAGGTCAAGAGAGTGGTTGGTCAAATACAGGGGAGACAGGAAAGTGTCAGCTCTGTTATGGCTCCTAGGATGCCCCAGAGAAGGGGAGGCCTGAGCTCAGCATGCTGTATCTACAAAGCAAAATCAGTGTCTGCTTCTTTGGCATGAATACTGCTTCTCCCCTCTTGGACTAGACACCCTTTGTAGTCAACAGCCTGAACCTGGATATTACAAGACACTTAGCATAGTTTTCTGGACACCCTTGGTTGACACAGTGAATCACTTTCAACCAAGCCTTAGGCTGGAAGAGGTCATTGAGAAGTCTTTGTATAGACAATAATCATCCCAGCCCAGAGGTTCTCAAACAGCAATGATCCTTGAAGACTCCACATCACTTGGGAACCTGCTAGACAGGTGCACTGCAGAGTTACAGCTCCCCCCAGCTGCTGAGTCAGAGTGTAGGGTGGGGAGAGTGACTGAATTTTTCTAAGATTAGATTTTGAAGACTCCAAAATTCTAGAAGCCCCGTACCAGAAAATTCAGTCCTCATGGGGCTTCAGGTTTCAAATTATTTACTTCATCTTGAATAGCCTGAGAACGAAATCCACCTATGCTTAAAGTCCAGGAAAGCAGCAATGACGGGAAAACAAACAACACACACCAGTGTTAATCAAAACAGGGGTTGGGAAGATGTCTCAGTCAGCAAAAGTGACTGCTTGCCTTGTAGGAAGGAGGACTTGAGTTCAATTCCCAGAACTCTTAAGAAAAAGCAGGTGTGTTGGCTCATGCTTGTAAGCCCTGTATTGGGGAGGAAGGAATAGGTGGATTCCCCGGACTCACTGACCAGCCAGCCAGTGAGAGATTCTTGTTTCAAGAAAATAAGGGGGACAACATCATGACACCTGATGATGAATTTGGTCACCACACTTATGTGTATGCATGCACACACACACATATACATACGCATACATGCATGCAAGGTGCACATGTATGTACACACACACATACACACACACACACACATCAAAAGAAAACAAAAAAGTATCCAGCACAATAGTTATTCAAGGGATGAAAGTTTCTCCATGAATCAATGGTCAAACAAAAGGAGTCTCAGGGAATTTATATTCCACTCCCAAACCTTCGCTCTCGGTCATTTGACTCCCAGGTTCCCATTAGCTGGTGGCTCAAATATTTCTCAACTTTACAAGACATCTTTTATATTTACCCACATTTGAGGACCACCTGGGTAGTATGACATTCTCAACATTTTTAACAAGTTTATTTCAATTTCAAAAAAAATGTAAGCAGATTTATTGAAATATGTAAAAAAAAAAAAAACCATGGATTTCTTTTGCCAAGAGAAAATGAGAACATTTCCTGTAGAGATGAACAGTAGGACAGAATAAAGATAAAACAATACTGTTTGATTCCAGATAAAAGAGTTGCTACAAATGATGGTGTGCACCTGTTATCCCAGCACTGGGGAGGTGGAGGCAAGAGGGGTTGGAATCACAGGCTCAAGGCTAACCTTAGCTATATAGTGAGTTCAAGGTAAGCTTAAGCTACATTCTAAGACTCTATCTCAAAAAGCTAAGGGCTGCTGGTGTAGCTCAATGATACAACATTTGCCAGGTAGGTGCAAGTTCCTGGGATCAATCTCCAGTCACACACAGGCATGCAGTTACACAGACACACCCACACACATACACACTGAAGTCCTTATCTATCATCGCTCTTAAGATATTATTTAGAAATAGGATCTTTTTTTAAAAAAAATAACTTTAATGTATTTATTTGTGGTGGAGGAATGTGCCAGAGAACAACTTTCTGATTCTGTCCTCTTTTTCCACCATGCACATTCAGGAAACTGAACTCAGGTCTTCAGGCTATAGTCATAGATCCATTTTGCCAGTCCTGGAGACAGTGTTTACAGAAGTAATTTAGTTAAAACTTTATCACAGTAGGTACTAGTCCAATATGACTTGAATTGATGTGGAAAGGGGGATTTGGACCTCAAGAGAAACATACATGAAAGGAGAACTCCACATGATGATCCAGACAGAAATGGAGGTGATGGACCTAAAAGCCAAGGTACAAATATCAGTGATTTACTTCAGACCAGCAGAAGCTAAGAGTTAGTCCCAAGAATGAGTCAACCCCGCTAATACCTTGATCTACAGCTCCCAGCCTTCAGTAGGTAAAACAACTAATTTTTGCTATTGAATCTTCAGAGGGCAACACCCTGTATCCCGGCAGCCCTAGCACCAGCAAAGGGTCTGCGTCTCTTATTGACAGAGGACATTAGCAAAGGTGTAAAGACTTGTTCCAAATGGAAGTCTGCATCTCATATAAACTCACAAATGAGAAAGATAAGACAATTGAGGCAGGCGGCATGATGACACATGCCTAAGACCTCAGACCCTGAAGCTTATGCAGAAAGACTGCAAGTTCAAAATCAGCCTGGGCTCTATATTCTGAGAATCTGTATCTAAGATAGAAAGAGAGAGAGAGAGAGAGAGAGAGAGAGAGAGAGAGAGAGGGAGGGGGGGGGGGGGGAGGGAGGGAGGGAGGGAGGGAGGAAAGAAGGAAAGAATAACAGAAAGAAAGTAAAGAAAAAGGGAAATAAAGAATTGGCTAGAGAAGAAGCCTACTTCCTGCTCATTTTTAGACCTTTTATCAACACAGTGTGAGAAGTCCTTGTTCACCTGTGCTTGCTCGTTTTATGTCAATTTTACACAAGCTGGAGTCATTTGATAAGAGTTACCTCAATCAAGAACATGTCCCCAACAGATTAGCCTGTGAGCAAGCCTGCCTGGCATTTTCTTGATTGATGATTTATGTGAGAGGTCACTGTGCATGGGGCCATCCCTAGGCTGGTGGTCCTGGGTGCTATAGGAAAACAGGCCGAGCAATCATGAAGAGCAAGCCAGTAAGCAGCACCCCTTCGTGGTCTCTGCATCAGCTCCTGACTCCAGGCTTCGGCCCTGTTTGAGTTTCTGCTCTGACTTCCTTCAGTGATGGACTTTGATGTAGAAGTCTAAGACAAATAAACTTTTTCCTCCTCAAGTTGCTTTTGGTCATGGTGTTTGGTCACAATAGAAACCCTAACTAAAGCATCCCCAATCATGTTTCCTTTCTATTACTCAGTACTGAACTTAGAGGCAGAATTGAAGAGGTAAACTTGAAACTCTCATCCTCTTTGAGGAAGGAAAATGAGACTAGGCATACAGCCAACATTGGAGCACTGACCTTCCACACAGAAAGCCCTGGGTTTTTATCTCTAGCACTAAAAAGAACAAAGAAAACAAAACCTTCTATGCCTAATTGCATTTGTTAGTCTGGAAGTTTGGACAAGGCATTAGAATTGTGATGTGATTTCCTTCTCACACTCCTTACAGGATCCTTCTTTGCCCATGTCATGAATGAGTCAGTAACTGTACCTTCTTAGACTTCTCAGAAGGAGACACTTTCTAGAAATAAACAACTTAAAACTATCAAGAAGTCCCTGAAATTTGGTAAACTCACAAGACCCTTCATCCCAAGATTATATAAGTAGTGAGTTTTGTTGAGAAGAGGAGGCTCCACAATTGCCTACAAACCATGGAGAGAGCCCCAGGGCTCAAACCTCTGTTAGTTCTCATCAATGCTGACATTGACATTCAGTGATGCCGCTGCATTTGAGTGATCCATGCTCTGGTAAGTAACCTATCATTCTATAAGTAACCCCAATAAACTTGGTAGTTCACAAAGACAGTGTTTGATGCCATTATTATTTTTGTCTGTTGTAATTTCCTATCTGGAGTGAGCAGACATTTGCTCACATTTCCCTCAGGAACAGTGTTGGACAACACACCCAATCCCTCTACATATACCCCTGGGTCCCGGCTCCCTAGGGTTTGATGTTCCTATGTGAGATTGGGAAAGAGGCAAATTAAATGAACAAACAACGTCTTTGCTGTGAACAGAGATTTGCTCATTGTGCACTATGAGAAAGAGCAGTACCTCACGAGATTTGCTAAGCAAACAAAAAGCAAATCCTGTCTAAACATACATAGTCGAAGGAGATGCAGGTAAGCACAGTCTCACAAGAGGAGTCAGAGCAGACAGTCTGGCTCTATCTACCCTGTACTTCAGGTAAGTAGAAGACTTCTGGCCACAATTGAGAAAACCAACAAGAACTATGTAGTTACCATGACTTAGCAAGCTTGTGCCTTGCAGGTAAAGTTCAGGACTCCTCAGTCCTTTGTCACTCAGCTATGTTTTGCAGAGATGAGCACGGAAGAGGCACTTGTCTCATGCAGTCCCTGAGTGCCACAGCTTGAATGAGAACATGCTTGTTCTGTCTAGTGTAAGGGACAGAAATCCAGGTTCTTCTCTCTTGTGAGTGGTTCTCTCCTAGTTGAAACATCCTATTAGATTCCTAGTGGATCAGGAAGCTGTAAGATGATGCTTTCCCTCCAGTAAGGAGTGGGAGGTTCATCAGACGCAGATAGTAAACAACTTGAAAATCTTAAGAAAGTCCTGAAACCAGCAAGATTCAGGTGGCCCTTCCCCAAGGTCCTAGAAGTAGTAAGCAACTGCTGGCAGGGGCTTGAGGGGCAGAATCTCCAACCAACTGAGATATCTAGAAAAGACTCTCCAATCTGTTGAGCAATCATAGGCTGTGTAGAGAACTTCAGGGTTACAGTTATAGTGATTCATCATTTCTGTCTAGATGGATTTTTCAGTGAGGTACCTACCTTTAAGTAATTCCTGTTCTGTTAATGATCTCACACTCATCACATTCCTAACAATGGCCAAGCTGCAATTTGGCAGGATCAACACTTCACTCTGACATTGGTTCCCCATGGGGTGAATAGACCTCTGTGTTGTGACTCCCCAGAAAAAGCCACAGGCAACACTCCTGCAAAAGTCTATATCACAGTCTCCAGAACTTGTTACTCTATCACCCGCCAGAGCAAAGGAACCTTCCAGCTGGTATTAGGGATCTTAAGATAAATGATTAGATTGCATTCTCTATGACAGTCCAAAGTGATCTCAAGAGCCTTCTGAGAGGAAGGCTAAGAAAGGAGCACTGATGACAAGGAATAAGACAGTGTGGTGGGCTCTGGGATGAAAGGATGTGCCTAAGTATGTGTGCTGTCTTTAGAAGCTCATGACTGCTAGATAGAATACTTATAATATATAAGATATATATATATATATATATATATATATATATATATAGATAGATAGATAGATAGATAGATAGACAGACAGACAGACAGACAGACAGACAGACAGACAGACAGATAGATAGATAGATAGATAGATAGATAGATAGATAGATAGATAGATAGATAGATAGGTACATAGATACATAGATAGACAGATAGATACATAGATAGTTACATAGATACATAGATGAATGGTTAGATGGATGGATGGATGGATGGATGGATGGATGGATGGACCATTGGACAGACAGATAGATAGATAGATAGATAGATAGATAGATAGATAGATAGATAGATAGATAGATAGATAGATAGATAGATAGATATAGCATAACCTTAGCTCTGTAGACATGTTACAGTGCAGGGGACCCTCTTGAGCACTGTAAAAGACTTATCAACTTTCCTGACTTCTCCACCAAGGACAGTAGAATATCTTTCCCAAGTATCCCAAGCACCCCAAGCACCCCAAGCATAACCGTTTTCAGGACGGGGAGATGCCTCAGGAGGTAAAGTGCTTTCTGTGCCACCAGAAGGACTCAAGTTTAGATTTCCTGCACCTGCGTCAGATCTGGGTGTGGTGGCATAGACCTGTAACTTTAGGGTTGGGAAAGCAGAGACATGAAACTTGGGGGCTTGTTAGTCAGCCTGTGTGTGTGTGTGTGTGTGTGTGTGTGTGTGTGTGTGTGTGTGTGT
>CABHPQ010172916.1:36036-46129 GCA_902168405.1 Peromyscus aztecus
GTGTGTGTGTGTGTGTGTGTGTGTGTGTGTGTGTGTGTGTGTGTGTGAAAATAAATTTTAGGTCCAGTGAGAGATTCTCAAAATGCAAAGTGGGGAGAGACAGAGGAAGATACTCAGTGTCAACCTCCACCCTCTAAATCACATGCTCATGCAAGTGCACTTGAACACACACACACACACACACACACACACACACACACACACACACATAAATGCACACACGCACACGTGCACGTGCGCACGCGCGCGCACACACACACACACAGCACACATGCACGCACACACACATAGTGTCTTCAGATATTGTTATGTGCAAGCAGCATCACCACTGATTGCTGTTCTCTAGAACAGAGGACTAAGACGGAGCTACTAAACAGAAATTTATTTCTTAATTTACTTCTGCAATTATGGCTAGAGCCCTGACTCTGAGCTGAGCTCCATGTAACCACCAAGAGTTCAGAGATGCAGGAAGAGCTGGCCTGTCCCCAAGGGCTTTAGTTCCCTCAGCACAACTTGCAATTTCCTGGAAATCCAACTGGTGTAGTAGCCTACTTTTATTTTTATTTTTTTAACTTCATAAAGAACAATAACATAAAGAAAAGTTTCCAGAGATTAGAGTATGGTTATATAAACTCACTTGTTTTTTATGCATATACTGTTATTTCAAATTATTTCAGCATAAAGTCCCATTTCTACAAGCCAGAGGCTGTTTTCCCATAATTTTCTTCCAGCCTTGTTTATTCTGTATTTTTTATGAGTTTTTGTGTTATTACTGAGTTTTCAACAATCATTAGGTAGTGCCTGAGACATAATTGAATGCAATTTTATTACCCCAGTGAACAGACATAAATATTTAATCTTCTTGCTCTACATGGCAGTATTTGGGGAGCTTATCAACTGTTTTGGGGGGCTGCCCATAGAATGGGTATCTTTGCAGGCTGGCACTGATAATTTTTCTAATACATCAATACTAATTGCAATCCTCAATGGGGCATTATAAAAGTAATCATGGGGCCAGCAAGATAGCCCAGTGGGTCAAGGTACTTGTCACCAAGCCTGACAACCTGATTTCAATTTTCAGGAGTTATATGATAGAAGGAGAGAACTGCCTACTACAAATTGTCTTCTGACCTCTACATATGTGCATGGCATACATCCCACCTCAGCAAATAAAGATAAATAAAATGTAATCAATAAAAATTACAGAGCTACTAGAACATGTGTCACATCCTTAGAATCCCTGTGGTATTGAAAGTTCAAGGACAATGAAGACATAGGAGAACCCATCTCAAAACTCCAAGATTGGATATCGTGTCATGATAGACTTTGTCTACTATGCACAATATTTCCAGTTTACCTTTAGTATTGAAAAAAGATAAATAAATAAAATAAGAGAGAGAGGAAAAAAGGAAAGAAAGAAAGAGAGAGAGAGAGAGGAAGGAAGAGAGGGAGGGAGGGAGGGAGGGAGAGAGGGAGGAAGGAAGGAAGGAAGGAAGGAAGGAAGGAAGGAAGGAAGGAAGGAAGGAAGAAGGACGGACAAAACTAAACAGTCTATTACAAGATAGAATAGCAATTGGATCTTTACTGTCTGTTTCACAATTTAAAGGATGGGTTGTCTGAAAGAAGGAAGGCACAGTATTTTTTTCCAGAATATTCCAAAGTGAGTCTGCAGGCCACCTTCTAAGCAGCTCACCTGGGGGAGGGGTTTTGGAGAGGTGGTTCAGTAGTTAAGAGGGCTTGCTGCTCTTGCAAAGGACCTGTGTTCAATTCTAAGCACCCATGTCCAGTTGCTCACAACTGCCTGTAACACCAGCTCCAGGGATCTGACTCTCTCCTTGACTCTGTAGGCACTGTACTCATGAGCAAGCACGCGCACATGCGCGCGCGCATGCACACACACACACAAATTCATTTCAGCAAGGGCATATTGACACTGTTCTTACTTTGGAGGACACAAGAGATCTGAAGAATTAATATGCAGGCCATAGGCCCTTGCATTAATCACACAATGTGGAATAGGTATAAGCTGGCTTGGTCCACGTGTTGAAGGCATTGTTTCCATCCATGGAGTATGAACTCACCCAGAACACTTGTGAAATCTTTTCTAATATGAACAGTTACCCTGCTGCGTGACTTTCCTTTCTTTCCTTGTTTGGTGTTGTGTTGTGGAGGATACTGCAAAAGGGGAAATATAAATAAACAGAAGTTCAACCTACTTGCTGTGTACTCTGGAATGCTTTAGGGTAGCCCAACGGCTTCTTAAAAGCTCTGGCACTCACATCTGGAAGCTAGGAAGCAAAGGCTAAGCAACAATTACTATTGTACAGAAACATGTGTAAAGAGACAGGGTTTGAATACTCTGCTCCAGTGAAAAATGCTAATGCTGCAAAATAGCCTCATTGGATTTCTCTGCTTTAATAGTGTCGACTCCCAGGGAAGAAAGTTCCACCAAGCTTATTAGGTAATTCACTTCCCTACAACTTGAAGGCTTCCTCTAACTCTCACCCTGCTAACAAGCACAGCACCTCTGACAGACTAGTTGCCAGGAAGCCTCTATCCCCACTGTTTCTGTTTATCCAGCAAATTGTAGTTTTGTTGTCTGAGGGGATTGGAAGCAGGAGAGTTTGCAGAAAAGTGTAATAGAAACTTCACCCACCATGGGATGAAATAATTCTCTCACCAAACTAGCCATGTTGATTCCCTCCTTCTCAAGCTTTTGGGAAGCAAAAGCGGCTTCTAGAAGGCAAGCTGTCCTTCTCAGCAGGTACAAAACACAGAGTCCCCAGGAGAAAACACCAAGAAGAATTCAGAGGGGCAAAGCAGCTGCGACCACATGCACAGAGGACCACTGAAATGGATAGTTTTCATCAACTCCATGGGAGCCTTGCACAGAACAGCTGTCCCACAGAAGCGGCCAGGACACTCTAGAACTCTGAAGCCTCTGAACAGCCTTAAGCTTACCACACATGTGCACAGATTCCTACACACACACACACACACACACACACACACACAGAGAGAGAGAGAGAGAGAGAGAGAGAGAGAGAGAGAGAGAGAGAGAGAGAGAGAGAGAGTTCATTTACAAAATAAAAGGAGAGTGGACTGAGCTGCTAGATAGGGAGGTGGCAAATAGAATATTTTGGCTAAACAAGAAGAGCTTCTTCTCCTTGCCCCACATCAGGCAGGCTCATGTCATGGTATGGCCATGTAGGATATAGACCTTGAATGTGTGGGTTTTGACCTCCAAATGGTCTCAGCCTCCTTTAAGTACTAAACATTTTCCATTTGAAGTTTGATCTGGAATCTCTTTCCATCCAGTCTTACCATTTTGCCCAAGTCATGAGCTCCATCCATTCAAAGCCTTCATGTTGGTGATCTGGTCTTTCTCCTCTGGTATTACAGAAGCAGTCTCCCCCAAGGCTCCAGACCTTCTGATGTTCTCTTCTTTCACCTAGACTTGCTCTACTGCCCTTAAAGACAACCTAGAGTGGGTGATGCAATCTAAGCACTAGGGAAGGTGAGGCAGGAGAATTCTACGTTTGAGGTCACCCTAGGCTAAAGAGAATGTACCAAACTCAATCAGGCTACATAGTAAGATTTTGTTCTGCCCTAAAAAAAAGACATCCTAAAAAGCACATTTTTATCTCTTTGATAAGGAGAGCACCTGACCCAGTGGAACATTCCCATAAAAAGTTATAAAGTCTGATAGAACTCTCCCAGAGGTCTGGGCAAAGTTGTATGCTGTCCCTGTGGGTCTCACAAGGACCTCACGCCTCAGGAAGGACTTCATCACTTATTATCTATAGTTCTTAACATTTGCTGACTGCTGAGATAGTAGAGAATTCAGAAACAAGTGGAACCTGAAAGCAGACATAAGGGATCTTTTGAAAGTTTTAATCGGGTTGCACAGGCCACCATTTGTTGGAATGTACAGTTGTTTCCCATTACTATTGTTGAATGAGCTCTTCTCTCCTCACCCCAGGTTGAAAGACCCTGGGTCTGCATTTGGTGACTAACAGGGTGTGGCTGGCCTTCCTGCCTGCTGAGGCATCAAAATTCAGCTTCATTGGCCTCTAAATGGTGGGAAACAGTCCCCCAAACTGGAACCCTCTAGTCCTGTTTTCATCATATTGCAGTCTTCTTTCCCATATGAGAGACTCACTCACCTCTGACAAGTGAGAATCTTGTCTATCAGTTTTATTTATGATGACTTCACAGTTTCTTCCTCTGAGAAGTCTTTGAAGAGATATGCCAGCCTTGCCCTACACAGACTCCTGTAGGAGCATCCCTGCTAACTTAAAATTATTCATTGTTCTTGGTGGTTATTTGATTTTGCTAGTCTCCCCTCCTCCTCATACAATCATGACAAAACAGAGAAGATACACCTCCAGTATTTAGCACACATATACTCCTTTATCATTTTTACATTTGTTCATTTAATTTGTGTTTGTGTGGATGTGAGTGTGAACATCCCACAACATACATGTGGAGGTCAAAGACCAAGTTGAGGGAGTCAGTTTTCTGTCTTCACATTGTGGGTTCCAAGGATTGAAATTGGCTCCTTGGAAAGTACTTTATCTGCCAAGCTATCTCTCCAGCCCACATATAGGTATTTTGCAATTCTGGATAGATAGATGGATAGGTGACTACATTGTTGAGTGGATAGATGGGGCATCGGTGGATGGATGTATCTATGAATGGGTTCATGGGTAGAGAGATTGATGCATGTATTGATGGGTAGTTGAGTGGGGAGATGAATGGATGAGTGGGTAGCTCAGTGGATAGAGGGATAGGCAGTTGACTGTGGGTTAGTGGGTGGCTGGTTGGGCCAATTGGTGGTTGATAGATGGATGGATGACTTGGTAGATGGAAAATAAAGAAAACAACATATTGAATAATTCCAAAATCTATATACAGTGTTCATTTTTTTCCTATCCTGTTCTGAAGGTGTGTGGGTCAAGGAGATTTTTGAAGCCTGACTTCTATCCAGATCATCTTCTGGAGACTTCCCATATGTCCAGGGTGTTTGTCCTTCTGACTAATGTATCGGTTGCTTATTTGACATAGATGATATCACCAACAGTTTTACCACTGAATGCATGTTCACTAAGGGCAATTTCCCACTGTTATCCTAAGAACGTAATGAAAATAAGCAAGTGAAAGAAACACAAAACCCTACAATCTCATGGCATTCCACAGACTGGGTTCTAGAAATACAGGCATCAAGAATCACAGCAGGCTGAGCAATTAATATCCCACATAGTAAAGCGCCACCTACCATGTTCCAACACTCCAGGCTTCGAGTGTGACACCTGATTTTATGTAGACAGATATATGCCGACACTGTGTGTGCAGCCTCATATTTCCATATGTCAGGTAAAGTACAACCTTAAGCGTATTCTGAATAATTCATCCAAGCAAAGGTCTGATAAACAGATGTCTGTAATGCAATAGTTCTGAAGGTGCCGTTTTTCTGACATGAACAACAACAAGAAAAAATCCCTGCTTAAAAGCCAGATGGCAAATAAACCCCAGTTCATCACTTAGGCTCACATGGGAAACTCTAGCACATTTTTCATCAATTCCCACTTTATATTTAACACAGTAAATATAACAGTGAAGCATTATGCCTCTTCCTTCTCAATCTATCTCATCTGCTAGTGTTAATCTCCACTGGGTCTGAAGCAGTATTTACTCCACATAAGAAAATGAGCTTCCCTGTAACAAATTATCTCTTTGCAGAAACAACAGAAAATTCTGTATGCTCAACTCTTTCAGTTTATTGGAGATTTCTAGAAACAGATTTCAAAAAAAAAAAAAAGTCTATTTTTCCCTTCAGCCTCTCATGGCATAAGTGAGGGGCTGAGCATCCCACTGCATAAACAAGAGCCTTTTCTAAGTTCATGACAGGTGATATAAGCCTGCTGTCATTCTAGGTTGAGAACTGCAGCCTAAGGATGAGTTTCAAGGCAAGGCTCATGCTAGGAAACATTTGAACCCCTAGGTACTGGTTACTAATTTTTATATCTTGGCTAGTCTCTTGCTTTTGCGTAACTGATGGGAATTTTTCTGGATGACTTTGGACATCCACAGCTCCTCAAATGCATCCAGAGAGAGGGAAATGTTTGTCTACAGAAAGTTAAGAAGAAGTAACTGTAGTGATATATTGTGTACCCTAATAAACTTGACTGGGCATCTGAGGACAGAGCCAGCCACTAGATTAGACATAGAGGCCAGACAGTGGTGGAACACATCCTTAATCCTATCATTCAGGAGACAGAGATCCATCTGGATCTCTGTGAGTTCAAGGCCACACTGGAAACATAGCCAGGCAGTGTTGGCACACACCTTTAATCCCAGTACTAGGAAGCACACATGCCTTTAATCGCAGGAAGTGACGTGGCTGGGTGGAGAAAGGTATTCAAGGTATGAGGAACCAGGAACTAAAGCAGCAGTTCAGCTGAGATCCTTTAGGGTGAGGACTCAGAGGCTTTCAGTCTGAGGAAACAGGATCAGCTGAGGAGTTGGTGAGGTGAGGTTAACTGTGGTTTGCTCTGCTTCTCTGATCTTTCAGCTTTCACCCAATATCTGGCTCCAGGTTTTATATTATAAGACCATCTAAGATTCAAACAACAGGTAGCTTCCCTGGACTAATGTCTGATAATTTTTTCTTGACTTTTCTTCCCATAGTTATCCTCCTTACCTTCATGTGACTGGAGAAGCTACATTAGGCACTGGGATGGGAGATATGCTTGACATGCCTGGTAAACAGCAACTTCCAAGGAGCATGTAGTCATGCTAGGGTAGCTGGCTGTCCCTGATGTTAGCTGCTGGAGCTATTAGGAAGGACTCTGTCCCTCGTGAATCCTACAGGATTCTGTTGAGCGTCACTAATGCCTTCAGCAAAGGCTTCTTTCACAGGAGAAGATACACTTCATTTCCATCTGTCACCAAAGTCACGTGCTAACGAGAGACACAGGTGGAGGAGCAACAAACACCCGGCAGGAAGGGTCAAGCAAGAAGAGGGCTGTCTGGGCTTCCGGTTCCAGAGGGTCGCGTCAAGCATGGCAGGGTGGTACGAGGTAGAGACCATAGTTCAGTTCATGGTGGAAGAAGTGAGAGGTAGCTGCTCCTCTCATTATGACTCCTACACAACAAAAACTCACCAAAGCCTCCCAACCACCCTTAAAAGGAAGGTTTCATGAAGACCCCCACTGTACAAAGACAGAAACTGTGCAGAGGGCTTCTGTAACCTTGTTAAAGCCCACACTGTTATTAAGGTAAAAGGTCTGCAGTCATAACATGAGCCAAACAACCTCTTTTTTTTTTTTTTTTTTTTTTTTTGGTTTTTCGAGACAGGGTTTCTCTGTGTAGCTTTGCGCCTTTCCTGGAGCTCACTTGGTAGCCCAGGCTGGCCTCGAACTCAAAGAGATCCGTCTGGCTTTGCCTCCCGAGTGCTGGGATTAAAGGCATGTGCCACCACCGCCTGGCTCACCTCTTTCAAGGACAGCTTTGCATCTGGAAACTAGCATTACTTAAAAAACACTAGTGTCCATCTTTAGTTGTACATTGCAGTGAAGACTGGAGATTTCAAATGTATAGGTGGGGTATAACTCATTCCTATGAAAGTTCAAGGGTGCAGCAGGCATTTACTACAAGGTCAGCACAAGGCTAACAGCAGTGATAGAGCATTCGTGTGCTGGGCACTTAGGAGATATACTTTCATGTAAAGCAATGAGGGAGATTCTTTTTATTCTACCCATTTTACAGGTGAGGTATTTAAGGTCCACAGTATTCAGTAGCTGTGACCAAGATCTCATACCTACTAAGAAATGCAGCCAGGACTCACACAGCTCTGACTACAAACTTTGCACCCCTGCCAAAATCAGTGACCCTGACATACTAAGTTTGCAAATCAAAAAACTGTAGTGTATTCATTCTCAGTGACAATTCAGACCCAAGAGAGACACCATAAGAAGTGCAGAAGACAGTAGCTGCTGCAAAATAGAGAATGAGCTAAAAGGAAACCTACAAACCCACCCATGTGGGTATGCCACACTCACTCCCTGAGCAATCTCTTCCAGAAAGCCTTGGAATTCTTTTGAATATATCCTGTTCTGTCATACATTGGCAGGATCAATTTACATCTTGTGTAATGATGATGCCAGAGCTGGATTGTGTTTCCTTTGTGTCTGTACTTTGTTTTTCGCTTTGTTGCAATAAATCTTTAATTTGGACTGAATTATGAGTTTTAAATAATTGATTTTGATGATTCTGAATTCTTCCTACTACAGCATTGTAAAAAGCTGGGATGTTAGGCATGAACATACATTCAATACCACATGCCCCAGGCTTTACTTCCAAACATTTTCCTGACATTCCCCACTGCCACACCATCTCACAAGCTACACCCAGAAATACAACAAGGAGCAAGGGGGAACTGACAGCAGCTGCCATGTGCACAGCTGGATATGGAGCCTGACACCACAGAGCTGACCATAGTTCATCTTCCATAATAAACCCTGAATATTCTTAATGTGTGGGTGACACCCTCAGTGATGATGTAGGACTTTGTAACTCAGAACTGGGTCCTGAGCATGGCATAGCATTTATTTTCAATTTATTTTCATACTAGTGGCTAAGTATGCAATGCCATGTAGTGAGAAAAACAAAACAAACAAGCAATAAAACAAAACAAAACAAAAACAAAGTATTTTCTCCTTGTGAAAAGTGTAGTTGAACAAAGTTGCAGAAATGCACTTGAAGAAACAAAAAACATAGCATAAGACCTGTACTAAATTGGACTCTTCAATATTCCATCATGGAGGTGGGAGGGTCTTCATTACTCCCTGAGGATTGATAAACCATTAATGGTTGCTAATAAAAGGAGAGAAATTTTCTTCAGTATTATAACCATTAGTAAGTTGTTCCTGTTCATGTAAATAACTCCTAATTCATGCTCCTGTAATTAACCCTAATTAAACAAATTGGTTCATGACAGAAGAAAGAATATTCAATTTGTAAAATAAAAAATTAATAAAATACAAATCAAAAAATTACAAGTTAATGAAATATGTACAGTCTAAGTATTGAGATTAGGGTCAGATTGATGATGGCTCAGTAGGTGAAGACATGCCATGAAGCCTGGTGATTTGAGTTCTATCTCCAGAACCTTCAAGATGGAAGGGGACAATCAACTCATAAGTTGACCTGTGACCTCTGCACATGCAATGTGGCATGGGAGTTCCCACAGACCCACCCACCAACCCCCCCCCACACACAAACACACACAGAGGATGGATAGATAGATAGATAGATAGATAGATAGATAGATAGATAGATGATAGATGATTGATAGATGATTGATAGATAGATAGATGATAGATAGATAGAAGATAGATATAGATAGAAGATAGATGATGATAGACAGACAGACAGACAGATAGATAGATAGATAGATGGATAGATGATAGATGCTCAAAGTGTAATAGTTGAACTTATAGATACTTTATTTACATATGTCCAGGTAAAAAAGAAATCACAATACAAAAATGAAAAATTAGGATCTTAGGAGGCAGCTGGTCACATTGCGTCCACATTCAGAAAGCAGAAAGAAAGAAATGAGCTGGTGCTCACCCTGCCTCCTGTTTGTTCAGTCCAAGGTCCAGCCCATGGGATGGTGCCACTTGGATTTAGGGTGGGTATGAACCTTGAATCAAAACTGTCTAGAAACTTTCTCACGAACATGTTTGAAACCTCGGTTTGTCTCCTAGGTGACTCTGCATTCTGTCAAGTTGACAACGAGGATTAACTCCCACACTTAGTGTTGCTAGGGCACTGGCCATCAGGCCCATTCCTATGCAGGTGCCTCTTCCGGGCCAGGCTTCCATGATGTTATTTTCTGTGAGTGCTTCGCTTTGTGCTTTAGGAATGCAAAGCCAAAGTTACACCGGAAAGTAAGTACTATTCTAACCTTTACAATCAGGACTCAGATCCCAGGAGACTTAAACAAACTGCCCACAGTCACACATCTGAAAGTAGGTGGGGCTAGCATTTCTCATGGGGGCTCAGGAGCACTCACTGTAGGCTAGGC
>CABHPQ010172917.1:0-34975 GCA_902168405.1 Peromyscus aztecus
GTGGAAGGGCTGTGTACCAGCCCCCCCTCCACACACACACACACACACACACACACACACACACACACACACACGGCACTCTACTCTGCTGTTTCCCTCTGTTAGTTACTTTTCCCATTCTGTAACCAAGTACCTGACAGCAAGAGGAAGGGCTTAGTGTGGCTCACTTTTATTTTCTGTTCTTTCTTCTTTTTCTTCCTCTTTCCTCTTTCCTTCCTCCTTGCCTCCCTTCCTCCCTCCCTTCTTTCCTTTTTTGTTTGTTTGAGACAGGGTCTTACTATGTAGCCCTGGCCAACTGGAACTCACTGTGTAGACCATGATGGCCTTGACTCACAGGGATCTGCCTGTGTCTGCCTCCCGAGTGCTGGGGCTAAGGGTATATGTCACCATTCCTGGTTGAATATCTGTCCCTGTCTGTCTGTCTGTCTGTCTGTCATCTGTCATCCATCTTCCATATCTGGGTGGTCCCGGGAATTGAACCTGGAATCTCATGCACTCTAGGCCAGTGTTCTAGTACTGCACCGCAGCACTGGCCCTGCTTTGCCTCATGATTAAGGGCACAATCCATCACAGGCAGGAAGATGGCGTCTGGAGTGGCTGGGGACTGTGGTGGCACGAGTGTGAGGCTGCTTGCTTACATCTGGGAAGACCAGGAAGCAGAGACTGGACAGGAAACAGCATCTAAGTGCAAACCTCAAGGCCCACCCCTAGTAATCCCCCTAGTAATCTATGTCCTCTAACAAGACCCTACCTCTCAAAGGTTCCAAAGGCTCCCAAGACAGCTGTCACCAGTGCTGGAGACCAAGCATTCAAACGCGTGAGCTTGTGGGGGACATTTTATATTCAAACTACCCACGAAAGTTCTGAGGAAGCTTTTGTTACAGCAGCTGGAGTTATATAGCCTAATAATATAATATAATAAATAATAATAAAATTACCGGGTGGTGGCTGTGCACGCCTTTATTCTCAGCACTCGGGAGGCAGAGGCCCTCAGATCTTTATGAGTTCGAGGCCAGCCTACTCTACAGAGCTAGTTCAAGGACAGCCAAGGTTACACAGAGAAACCCTGTTTCAAATTCCCCTCTCCCCGCAAAAAAGAATAATAAAAGCAAAAAAAAAAAAAAAAAAAAAGGATGAAAATTCTTCTCCAGAACGTTCACAGTCCATACAAAACTTATCCCTTCCCCCAAGGAGCAATGCTAAACACTGGTTAATCTTGCACTGGGTGATTATGTTTGTTTCCTTCTTACTTTTCAATACTTTCTGATATTCTCTAACAAGCAAGTATTATTTTCCTAACATGAAAAGTTAACTTAAAAGTTTTTTTCTTTGAAATGCTATTATAAGGAGACATGTTTTTCCAGGCAAAAAATAGCAACATCATCACCAGCAAATTAATTCTCCCTCCTGAAATATATTAATTCTCACCAACGGCTTAGAGTTTTCCTGTACAAGGGCTGAGGGTTTGTGTGAACATAAACACATTTCCTCTCATCGTCCCGTGACAAAAAGAGGCAGGAGCAAGGAGTCAGGAGGCACACACTCAGGCTAGATCTGGTCATGTCCGGAAGGGCTCAAGTCCTGCCCGTCTGTCCCCAGGTTCCCTCGACAAGCACGCAGAGCGAAAGCGGCTGCATCACCACCAGCTTGTAGAGAAACCATGCGTGCTATTTTGAACTCTGCTGAGATGGCTGTGTAAGACACCTGAGCTCTTCCCCTGGCTTCTCAGATTAGCAAGTACCCCTTGCCAGCCTCAGTGGGGAGGAGTGGGCACCATTTTCCCATTTTTCAAATGAGGAGACAGAGGGGCTGAGAGGGCAGGAGTTTGTCTCAGATCACATGACCAACCAGGAGGGGAAGGGACCTTTACCCCAGACTGCCGCTTCAGATTCATGCTTCTGACATTAATCCAGCCTCCCTGTGTAGGACCAAGGCATTGATCTGAAACTGAGACCTTTGAGTGACTGCTTTCTAGCTTGGGAAGGTGGAGAGATGGTGGCACCATTCTTTGACGGCATAGCTGGTATGGGGGACGTGGTTGGAGCAGGGGGTGGCATCACTGCCTGCTCAGCTCCAGGTAGGAAGGCTACAAAACCATAAGCCTGGCAGCCTCCTCCAAGGTCCCCGGTCTGCCTTCCTGGCTATCTGCAGCTGTAAGCAGCTCCTCAATGAGCAGCCTTTAATTTTTGCTCTACTGTAGCTTCTATTTTTGTTAAATAGATCAGTCTCTCCACCAGGAAAACCAAATTGCTGACCAGTCGACCCCAAAGTCCAAGACATGCAATTTGCAATCTGTTTGCATCTCTGTCCACCACGGTGGGCTGCAGACTGGCCTGGGGGGTGGGGCGGGCAGGACTCCAAGTAGACATCTGGTGCAGCAGCCATGGACAGGTTAAGGGAGGGCTCAGCTGCAGGAGGGTCCTGGCAAGGGTCGGGGTGCACAGACTGGGGAAATAGGAAGGGGCAGGTGTCCAGGAAGTGGTAACTAACGGGTGTGTGTGTGTGTGACCCAGAAAGGGGCCAACTTAGCCCCCAGTGATGTTGGTTACTGTTGCCTCAGAATATAAGGAGATAATTTACATGTTTTGAGAGCCAGGTCCGGTGTTCCTCATAATAGGAGAGCAAGCTCAGTGTGGGGAGAAGCATTGTTTGGCCTCCCGGGGAAGGGGAACCCCTCAGTGGGCACCTGGCAGGCAGAAGCCAAGCTGGGAGGGGGGGTAGGAGGTGGTCACTGTGGGAGACCACAGGTGAGGAAACAGGGGCACAAGGATATGGAAAGGTAGAAAGAGAGGGAACTTTGAGGTGGCTGAGGAGCTCAACATGTCACTCAGGGCCATTCTCCTCTTCACCGAGACCCTCTCCCCCCCGCCCCACCTTGAGTCCTGGCAAGAGAAGCCAGCCTTTGTGCCGTGTGGTTCCTCATGGTGGGGAAGGACTGCGTGCCACGCAGCGTGGAGTTGAGGCAAGCAGGAGGGACCATGCCACCTTCAAGATCTGAACACACTTGGCACAGGTGGGGCCATGGGTGCATGAGTCCATCCTCCAGTTTGAAGCACCCTGATTTTATTGTGGGTGCCTCCAAAGTGGGGGACAGGGGCTCCCAACAGCCTTTCCATGGTGACCTCACATTGTACATATGGTGCAGAGGGGACAGGAGTGAGTTTAAATAATGGAGGGGCTCTGGTTGTTTGGCAGGCCCAGTGGCCCGGGGAGTAGGGTGAAGGAAAAGAAGGGTGGATAGGGAGGGCTCTCGAGCATTTGACCCCAGAGGAAGGGCCAGGCAGATCTGCAAGTAGGACCCAGCCCAACATGCCTGCTTCCTTACTCTGGATGAGATAATCGGCACAGCAGATCTTCTCTCAGCCCCCAGCCTCATGATCCCCTCAAGCCTGTTTGGAGCCTGGCCTTACCAGCCCTGGGGTCTGGCCTGACTTCGCTCTGCTGGGATGACTCTCCTGACCTGCTCTGCAGGTTCTAGAAAGAGCAAAGACCTGCACAGGGCGTTCAAGGAAGAATTAACAGGATTCCAGAGTGAGCCTGCAACAGCCCGCATTTGGTGCAGACCTAGCCCAGGCTGAGCAATTCCCCCAGATCAGCTCTACCATTAGGAAGCTCCCAGCTGGGGTGAGGAGGAAGACTCAGTCAGTTAACCAGTGTACTGGCAGGATGCCCTGGCTGGCGGAGGGCCTGGGATGTCAGCATCTATCCCAGACTGGGGCAGGGAAGGCTTCAGGAGAGAGAGCATCCCGAGTGAACCTGGAAGGGCTAGAAACAGCGAGCTGGCTAAGGGGAGGCTGGGGGTGGTGAGCCAAACCCAGGAAGAGGAACAACATATGTGAAGGCTCTGGGGTGAGAAAGCAGAGCATACTGTAAGCAGCAGAAATAGTTCTAGGTGGGGAAATTTCAGGAGAAAGGAAGTGAGGGTTTCCTTTCCAAAGCATAGATCATGAAGCAAAAGATTAACCAATATTGAACGCCTGGGACAAAGCCGGGTGGAGAGTCACCAGAGGGGAAGATGACTCTGTGAGGGTCTGAAATCCACAGGCTGTTAATGTCCAGGTTATCCTGGGAACCCCTGAAACAACCATCCAAAGGCAGTGACCCCAGGAGAGAGACAAAGAAAGCTGAGAACAAGCAGGGACCAGAGACAGAGACGTCAGAGGGACTAAAAGGAGGCCATGGCGTTGGAAACAAGAGCTCCTTATGTGGAAGCGACAGCTCCGTGTAGATAAAGTGCAACCATTAGGAAGAGACAGCCAAGTCCTACAGGGGACATACAGGTCTGGTGACCTCATCACTTCAGGTGGGATGTCCTAGGAGCAGCCATCCTGGACAGTATCACACTCACCCAGAATGCCACTTCTGCATCCAGTCCTAAGAGATACTTACAAGGGAACCTTTGGAAAGCTGCCCACTGGTTTTTTTCCCTCTTTCCTCCTTCCTCTCTCCTCTCTCCTGTCTTTCCCTTCCTCAGACATCTGATCTCACAAACATACTACTTCATTGCTAGAAATAACATCTGATGATTCCTTTTCAGCCATGCTTGGAACCAGCTTATGTCCAGCTACAAATGGACAGACAACATTAGACCGCTGCTAACGCCTGAGAGTCTAACAGTCCCTGTACCAAGTTCTGCTCCCCAGACACAAAAACCAGAAGTTTAGAGTAGAAAATTGCTAGTGGGTAAGATATTGAATTGGATAAGCTTTAAAAGAACAAACAAACAAACAAACAAACAAACAAACAAACAAAACCAGGATGTTACATGCAGAGATGAACCCACATAGCTTTTGCTGAAAAAAAAAAAGACAAACTTGGGCAACCGAGGGAAAGAAAAGACCTGTACAGTGAGTAAGATTTTAGCCTTCTGGGGCTAGAGAGATGGTTCAGAGGTTAAGAGCACTTATTGCTCTTGCATGGGACCTGGGTCAATTCCCAGACTACACATGGTGGCTCACAACCATTTTGCTAACTCTAGTCCCAGGAGATCTGACATTCTCTTCTGACCTCGGTGGGCACCAGGCTCACATGTGGTACACAGACACACATGCAGGCAAAACACTCTCACACACAAATAATACAACAAATCAATCTTAAAAAAGATTGTAGCCTCTTGATTATTAAAGGGAGGAAGGGTCATACACTCCGTTGTGTGCCTGCCGTCCTAGGCTGACATCCAACTTTTGCAAAATTATAAAATAAACTGCTTCCCTTTTACTGAGTCTCTGGTACTCTTATTATGAAGTGAGGGCCATTGTTTCCCACATTTATAAAAAAGGAAAAAAAAAAGAGAGAGAGATCATGTCTGTAAACTACAACACATTTGCATGAAGTAAAAACATGCACAAGTGAAAGATTAGATGTTCTCAGAATGTCTGCTGTGGGAAGCGGGGTTGAGAACAGGACATATGGGACATAAGGGACCGGTGAATGACGTCTGAGCTAGTGGTGCTCATGGCCATGAATGGATGGTAAGGACCAGCTAGCTCCATGCTCACCTAGAGGAGGTAAAAGGGCGGAAATAGAACCTAGACACTGCCCTGAGGGTGGGAAGTGGTGGGAAGGGGGCCAAGGGGTTCTGAGCTCCTGTTTCCCTGTATGTGTGCCCCTCTGGAAGTCGTTTATGCACTCATTAATTCATCACGAAACACCATGAACACCAGGCTCTGAGCAAGGCATTGTGCTGGCTCCAGGGTTCCTGGTGCTCCAGAGCACCAGGGCTCTCTTGCTCTGGTCCTACTGCAAGGCCAAGGACCTGATGGGACTGCTCTGGGGTTTGCTCAGTGGCTCTGAGCATGGGAAAACCAGGGGGTTCACAGGCCCTGAAGATGTTACCACCTTCATATATCTGAGCTACAGAAAACAAGACTCAGATGAGTCCTGAATCTCAGTTCCTCCTTGTGAGTGGGCAGCAGGCAGCGTCTGCTTACCTCAGGAGAGTGAAAAACAGGCAGGGAGCATCTCAGGAGACAGTGTTCCAGGCTACTTCCAGATCTAATGTTCTGTGGCGTCTGGTGAGTCACCACTCATACCTCTGACCATCAGGCCAGGCTAGCAGTCAGGTGTCCCCTAACTGAGAACTCATTGTTTGCCTAAGCTCCCTATCTAGCTCCCCAGATAGCAGAGAGCAGGGAACTATTCACTTGGTTCACAGCCTAACCCTAAAAACTTCTACTACGTGACAGATGCAGGCAGAAAAAAGGAAAGCAGGACTGCTGGGCTGCTAGACTCAGGAGCTTCTCAGGGATGGCCAGAATGTAGGATGTGGGAGGCCAAGGTTGGATGCACTGCATGCATGGTCAGATGTCTTGGGTGTGGTTTGCAGGACTGGAGTAGGGCTGGGGCTAGAAGATGAAGGGGAACTCTTCTCTCTTTCTTACTCTGGCTGAGAGTCCTCACTCCTACTTTCCATGGCTATTCTAAGACCTCCACCCAACATTTGAGACCTGCTAGTCATTCCAGAGTCATGGTCCTCACGTTGCTAGAATTTGTACATGTACATGAAATGTTGTAATAGACATTAATTTTTGTTGCTTGGCAACCCTTTGGGTGCTAAGAGTACCTGGTGTTAAGTGAAATTGTATCAGCCAGAATCTGTGATGGCCCTTCTAATGCACAGTGGCTTCTGATGTCAGCCGGGGGACACACTCTGGTATAGTCCCTTCCTCAGTGAATGGGGTCGGCCTATGTTATGGAATCTACTTTTAAAAGGAACTACTTGTTTTAAATAAGGATAAGTAATGAAAATTTTTTGGTTTGAGTTTATCAGATGTTACTGAACTGGACATTGTTAATATATTAATGAAGTTTTTATCTAAATCTGTCAAATGTTTATGGACTAGACATCATTAATGTAATCTTGACTGTGCATATTGTATATACTTATTGGATATAATTTTTCTGGTATTAGTTATAAGCTTTTTTAATTTTAGACAAAAAGAGAGGAAATGTGGTGGTATTGTGTTCCCCAAAATATTGTGTACCTTAATAAACTTATCTGGGGTCAGAGAACAGGACAGCCACAATATTAAACATGAGGATAGGCAGTGGTAGCATACGCCCTTAATCCTAGCATTCCAGAGACAGAAATCCCTCTGGATCTCTGTGAGTTCAAGGCCACATTGGAAACCGCCAGGCGTGGTGATACACACCTTTAATCCCAGAAAGCCAGCCTTTAATCTGAGGGAGTGGTGGTAGAAAGCAGAAAGGTACATAAGGCGTGAGGACCAGAAACTAGAGGCATTTGGCCTGGGTAGGCATTTGGCCTGGAGAAGAATTTGGGTTGGCTAAGCATTCAGGCTTCTAGCAGCAGTTCAGCTGAGAGTCATTCGGATATGAGGACATAGAGGCTTCCAGTCTGAGGAAGTAAGACCAGCTGAGGATCCGGCGAGGTGAAAAAGCTGTGGCTTATTCTGTCTCTTTGACCATCCAGTGTTCACCCCAATAACTGGCCTCAGGTTTGATTTTATTAATAAGACCTTCTAAGATTCATGCTACACTATGTAAACAGTAGGTTACTACAGACACAGACTATGAAGAGACCCTGTAGCCTGGGTTACTCATGGAAGCAGAAGCAACCATTGTACCATGAGGGCACCCAAGTAGCCTATGGCAAGGAACTGAGTCCTTCTGTCAAGAACCAGAACTAGCTTGCCAGCCACGAGAGAAGTTGTCTTGGGAGTGCATCTCCAGTCTTCCCAGGTCTCAGGAGGATCACTATCCCAGGTGATGTCTCATCTGCCTTGTGTAAAACCTGAAATTAACCTGTAAGCCCCACCCACCCAAGGACCAGGTAACGTCCTGGGATGCTGGGAATTGTAGTTCTTGAAAAATAACAACAAAGCCACATGGGAAAATAAAGTGGCTGAATGGTTTTGTTCATAAAAAGCCCTACAACACGTGTTCCAGGGCCACTCAGCTGGGAATTCCAGGGAATGATTCTGACCAAAGGCCATCCTGGTCAATATTTAATTAAAGCTTGCTTCAAATTTGGCTCAAATGGTGGAAATGTTTTTTTTCTCCGGTGAATCTCAGGATTAACATTTGGAGTGAGATAATTCCACCTCAAATTCTGAAGCTAGGCTTTTCACTCTGGCTCCAGGGACCCCTCCCCCTCCACAACAGTGAATGGCCATGTTTGGAAAAGGATATAGTAAGCATTTTTTTTTTTTATGGGTGTCTTTTTTTTTTTTTTTTAAAGATGGCTTCTTGTGACAATTTCCTGCCTGGTTTCTGGATTCTGGTTATGGGGTACCCTATCTGGGGACATAGGGGGCCTGATGAGGCCCACCAAATCCTTTGCCCAGGCCAAAGGGAGACATCCCACGGCTCACTGGTTATTTCTGGTTAATTGGGAGTTCAGCCAGAGCCACCAATTGTCTTCTGACCTACCTTGGAGTTCTCAGGATACCCTGGTGACATTGGGAACCGAGTCAGGAAACTCGGAGAGGCCCAGGCTTGGTACTGTCAACAAGATTCCAATGCCTAGGCTGCACAACAGAGCTCGGAGCTACAGGGACATTCCATGACTGGGAATCAAGCTGCAAGTACGGATAGGCCAGTGTGGATTTGGGAGTCAGGGAAGACTCAGAGAGGCGCAGCCTTTGATGGGTTCCTAGCATCGGGGGTGTACAAAAAGGCTTAAATTTTTTTTCTCTTAGTCAGATTGGTGGAGCTCTGAAGCTGAGGACTCCAGTTGTTAGATGCTGTTGTCTCATGTTTTCTATTGTCAGTTGGCTCCGTGTTTCCACTGTAGCTTTGGCTCTGTGTCTTGTCTTATGTCTGTACCTGTCTTTCTGACTCGGGGCAACTAAATGGATGAACTCATGACCAGACTGATGTGCAGCTCTTGGATGGCCCAGGCTAGTGGTGGGGAGCCCTACAACCATGGCTTCTTTAAGCCAGACACTGCCCCTGCCTCCCTGCCTCCTGCCTGGGTCTAGCTGGCAAGGCCCGGGGCCTTGTGACCTGTGATGGAACTTCACATCCTAGAGCACCAGGTATGGCTGCTGAGCCTCGTCCACCTGGGCCTCTGGCTCTGCACCCACCGGCTCATCAAGCTGCCCTTGGAGTGGTCACTCCTAAAACAGTGGAACTTTTGGGGTATGGAATGCATTGGCAGCATGTGTCCGGTGCAGAATGCAATGCTTGGGGCCAGTGGGCAGCTTTGAGAAACCCAGGGTCCCTGCAGGAAAGCTGGAGGCCAGTCCTGCGACAGCACCACTGTGCCCCTGAGAATTGGATTCAGCAGCTAGCACAGTGCTCTCCTCCTTGGAATTACAGCACTGGAGGAGGTAAGGAGAGCTTTGACTGTCTGTTTTGAATGTACGGATATGGCCACTGCATGCTTGTTTCTGACTGCTCTTGAATGTGTGACTGTGTTCTGTGTTTCTTGGTTGTAGTTCAGCTGTTATTGTTGCAGCCAGCCGCTTGGGCTCAGAATTTATCTCTGTGGGTTCTGGCCATTGAATCTAATGTAACAGAGATTCAAATATCATTTGGGTATGGATAATATTAAACTTGTTTTATGCTGCTCTACTTTATTAAAGGGCTGGCTCTGGAATTGGGTTATGGCTCACCCTTTTTCAGACCCAGACAGGCTTTTAAAATCTCTATGTCTGGGGTCAGAAACTGACAGTGAGAAGAGAAAGAGCAGGACAGCTAAAGGGATTATTGTCTTATAAGTTTATCAGGTATGGTTAAATATCTGTAATATCTGCAGCCAACAGTTAACTTAAAAACTCATGACACGGGGTTGGTGATTAAAAGTCTGTGCATAGGTAATCGTAAAGGAACCATGTGACATGATTCCATTCTGGGATATAAGCAACACATGGCTTACCACCATCTCTAGGCAGCCATGTGGCTGGTTGACATCTTTGTAGGGTTCGAGAAGATGGATGTCATGGCTTCACTGCCATCTTGACTAAGGGCAACCACGTGGTATAGGCCAACCAAGGAGATAACAGGTCTCCAAAGATACTTTTTAACTGGGTTAGGATTTTTCTATGATAATTCCTGTCCTGTCTTTAAAACAAGGTTTATAAAAGATAGGATTTAAAAACAATGCTTATTTAATGAGGTATTAAAGCTGCACACCCATGTGTTCATATACAAGAATGTACCTTGGTGGCAGCCAAATTTTGTAACGTAAGAGTCACCCAGATGGTATTTAGTTTAGAGACACTAGATTGTTTGCACTGTTGGAGCTTGGTTTTCCCTTCTACAGACTATGGCTGTGCTCTGTATCTTTACTCTTTATTTTGATATTTCAAGAACACACAGTTGAGAGATTTTAAACTACTTTAAAAGAAAATTTTGGAGTTTTACAGAAGGTTTAAATAAAAAAAAAACCCTGTATATCTTTAAAAAAACAACCTTTAAAAATATTTAAGTTTATAAATAAATATTATGGGACATTTTAAAGTTTATAAGCTATTGTATTATAATGTCTTTATTAATATGTGATCTTGACAAATAGATAAATAAAAGGCTAAAAGTTAGGGCCACAGCTATAAAAACCAAACATTCAACATCAGAGATTGAGGTATTCCTATTTTATGATGCAGCAAGACAATGACCTAAGCAGTCTGGTGAAGGGTCTCTCCTTGCCTAAGGTCTATTCAGGCTCACAGAGACTGATTTAGGGATGTATGTCTAACCTGTCTTTGCTAGCATTATTAAGCTGCAGCTATTTTGGTAAACTGAGCCATATAGGAAACTGTTGTATTCTATAATGGTACACTATGTAGAGACCAGGAAAGTAAAGTTGCTAATCTTTCTATGGACTATATTCTTGAAAAGAGCTTCAATTCAAAAACTGTTATTTTTACTATACACTATTAAAGATGAACATCTCAAAATAGCTTTGAGATGTTCAGAACTATGCTTATAGTCATGCTAAGTACTAATGTAATCAGTTGCAGGGAAAAGACTTATTTAGCCTCCTGTATATGTTTTCAAGGTATAACCTAAAGCAAGTAACTAAAAACAAGCAAGAGTTGTTTATCTCAGTTATACTTAATAGATTGTGGTCCTCAGACTTGTCAGAGATCTTAAGTATGGCATTTCAGATGTTTAATGGAAAAAGTATACTATGACAGAGACCCCCAAAGTCTCCAAGAAGATAATGGACACAGTGACAATTACTCCACCTGGATTATAGCAACACTAACCACTGGGTAAGGTTGCTCCAATGCTTCACCTGCTGCCAGGGCCTGGCCTGAACTGTGGAGATGTAGGAAACTGAAGAGTTGATTGCCCCACTTTGCCTGGACAAAGTAAGGTCAGCCCCCACCTCCCATGTTCCTCCTCCACAGGAAAGTCTCTCATCTTCTGGACCTGGTGGCCAAAGACTGATGCTGTACTGGTACCTCTGCCTCCATCGCCATGGAAACCACAGGAGCCTGGGTTGACTGTCTAGGTAATGAACTATGGACTGGTTCCTGTCATTTTAATTGATACATAGGCCATTTGGATTATACTTCCTGGTATAATTTATCCTTCTCAGATCTCTGATGACATTGATAGCTAGGTTATCTGTAGCTTTGTCAGCTAGACAGCAGCAGGCAATCAGCTCCTTCCCCCAAGGCTGCAGCCACCTTGCTAGTTCATTAGTCAGTTCATTAGTTAGTTAAAGCTACTAGGTGTCTTGTTAAGAAAAGGCAGACTGGGTTGCTTTGCTCACAGGCTTTATACTAAAGAAAAAACAGGTTCCAGGTATAACTTTCCACTAAAGAAACATGCTTTGTAATGGTTGCTCTCAGTAATAACAACTCGTGTCTCTGGTAAATGATTAGATTAAAAAAAGTTCTGAGGTGTATAAAGGTTTGAGGCTATGAAAAAGCTTAGATAAGTTCTGAGGGTCTCAAAAATGATTAAACGTATGGAAAATTTTAAAATGCTTCAGATTTTTCCCCTTCTATGCCTTTGTTATACTAAGATTCAAAGTTTTAACATTGATAAATGGAATTCTGATGAACTGGTAGCGCACTGACTACTTACTATTCAATTACAGGCTCAAGACTTTAAATTTCCTTTGGTTGTCTTCTAAGTATAAACTTAAAGGTGCTTCTCATTGGGCCAAAACCATCTCTGTCCAATCTATATATCCAGCTTTCCAGACAGAGGAAAAACGTTCATGCTTTTTAACCCAAAGCTATAGGTTTTGCTAGAACTCAAAGGTGTGAGTCTACTCCTGCTGTTTTATAGACACATATTAACTGCTTTACTACAATGTGGATTTCAGTACAGATTACAAACAGTGGTAATGCTAGTACATCTAAAACTTTTATGCCTTTTTTTAAAACTAAAAATTCACATAAGCTTTGGGGAGTCAAAGAAGTCATAAGACTTGGATCCATCTGTCACAGGTCAAAAGGACTCCAGATGAGTACAGCCTAAGTTTCCACACCTGTCTATTCCTGAGGATGGTAGTTTTCTCTCCCCTGGTCTTGAGACTCCTCCCCTTCCCCCAATGACAAGAACTATGGGCCTGAAAGTTCCAAATATAATGTTTTCTTTTAAGTTCCTAAATTTTAACCTCTGTCCCTAGTCTATATTTGTCTCAGCAGATTTCTACTTGGCTGACAGACACCATCCACGGATCACCTACAGACTTCAAACTGCTGGACTTGCTGAAAGCTGATGTAAACCAGTTCAGCTGATGTAATTGCTCCCTGTCCCTTCACCTAGATCAGCTAATCAGATGCTTCTGATGAATGCCCCATTTCCAAGCCTTTGACTAGCCTTTCGGCCTTCCTGGGCCCTGACAAGATGCCCCAGTTTCAGTTGGAAGCAGTTACAGGAGAGAATATATTATCCTTTGTCCCCTAACAGGCTGAAATGCTAAGTCAAAAGGAAACTCCCCAGTATAGGGGACAAAATGGTTACCTATAATGCCAATTAGCATACCAGGAAAGTGGGCCCAGATTTATCAACTGGTAGATTCATTATAGTTCTACAATATGATAGGGCATTTGGCCTGCTTTGTGTGGAACAAAGAGATATTATATGGCTTGAAGAAAGAATTGTTGTTTCTATATAAACCATTTGGGATTATAACCTGGCTGTACTCAAAAAATATTACAAAAGAAGACCTGAGATAAAATGAATGATTGGTGCCCTGTTCATTTCCAGGCTCCTTCCAGATAGTAACTCTGATGTCAGCCATCACAGGACCTTTGGCCCTTCTGCTTCTGCTAATTACGGTTGGCCCTTACATCACTGATATAAAAGCTAAAAGATAATTCCTATCTGGGGATCATTAAGGTGATGATTATTAGATCCCAATATAAACAAGTACCCAACATAGACTCAAGGATTTGACCCAGGATACAACTAAAGAAGAGATTATAAAAGCTGAAATTAACCTGTAAGCCACACTCACCCAAGGACCAGGTAACTTTCTGGGATGCTGGGAATTATAGTTCTTGAATAATAACAAAATAAAAACAAAGTCAGATGGGAAAATACAGTGGCTGAATGTTTTTTTTTTATTTATTTTTTTTCTGAGACAGGGTTTCTCTGTGTAGCTTTGCGCCTTTCCTGGAACTCGCTTTGTAGACCAGGCTGGCCTTGAACTCACAGAGATCTGTCTGGCTCTGCCTCCCAAGTGCTGGGATTAAAGGGGTGCACCACCACTGCCTGGTGGCTGAATGGTTTTATTTACAAAAAGTCTTACGACATGTCTTGGGGCCACTCAGGTGGGAATTCCAGGGAATGGTCCTGACCAAAGGCCATCTTGATCAGTACTTAATTAAAGCTTGCTTCACATTTGGCTCAAAGGGTGAACTGTTTTTTCTCTGGCGAACCTCAGGATTAACACTTGTAGAAGAGATCTTGTCTCAGAAACTTCCAGATGGGTCACTCCTAAATCCCAGACCCACAGATCCTGTGAATATAAACAAGGTTCTGTAGCTTTAAGCCATGGCAGGAAATGGAATTTACCCTGGATGGCTCAAAGGAAGAAATCATTAAGGCTCTTATGGGGTGGGGAGCTGAATTACAGGGCACAAGGGAAGGTGATGTGCCAGCCATAGACTGGCAGTAGCCGGAGCTGTTTCCATACTTCAGAGTCCAAGGGGAAAAGAAATAGTGTTGCCAGGGCCTTCTATACGTGGGGGATACAGAGAACCCACAGCCACCATGATGAGACACAGGCACAGGAACAGAGCTATTACAGGAAACTCTGAGCATGAAGGGAGGCTGAGCTACATCCCAACCTGTCTCTTTCCTTATAGCTGCCTGTCTCTCCAGGGGAAAATCCCAGTATGAAGCCAGAAGACAATGGATCTGTGTGATACTACCCACTGCTCAGGGCACAGGGCAGAGAACGGGTTAACGAAAGATGCATTCAGTGAGAGGAGTGAAAAGTCAACACAAATCCACGTTGCCAGAAATCCATGAAGCTGGCTCTATGCAAAGATGGATCCAATGGTTTAGACAATCAGTATAACTGCTCTTGCTTAGTTAAGGAACAAGCGCATGACTCAAGCCAACCAATCAAAGCTAAGCAGGCTTGCAAGTGGCTGTGTTGTGAGTACTATTGGTTTTTACTGGATGTGGTACCCAAGCAACAGTTTGGAGGCTGATAAAGGAGCTGTCTCAGGAAAATGCAGACCTAGAGATGGAGAGATGGGTAGGCCTCAGCTTGGTACTGCTCGTGATCTTTGGTTAAGTGTGGTTCCTATTACCTGTACCAGGGGAGTTGAGTGGCAGCTTCCTGGACTAAGCAGGCAAGGACCATTAATTCCATGCCACTGAGGAAGAAAGTAAGCTCCAGTTCTCTATCAATTGGAAACCAGTTCACTTGAGTTCACAGCTTTTCTGGTACATCTTTATTGTTCACACTGTACGATGTTAGAGTTCTCTCAAAGGGGCCTTGTGCATACATGCTTTTCCTTGGGAGCTGCCTCAAACTATCTCTAGAATACACGACACTCAGTTACCTGTTTTAGTTGGATGAGCAAGCAAAGTCTGGTGGTCACATCTCTTACAGGTGGTGGTAAAGGGGACCTAGGCTCTTTCTCACTCCAGACAGCCTAGATTATCCTTTTGCCATTTGGCTCTGCCTCCTGCTTGATCTCGTCATTGAACTGATGTTCCTCAGTGTCAGGAGAGAGTTGTGGGTGGGCAGGGATAGACAAAGAGTTAGCCTGCTAAGGACAGGCCCCTGCCTTGGTGACCTCCCAAGGACTAGAGAACAAAGCAGGGAGTCCTCCATTGTGGTGGGAAAGATGTCCTCTCCTGTATTAGCTGAGTCCTTTCACATGGCTCTCTAGGTTGGATGTAGTCTTGACTTCCATGATGTGGTCCCTAATTTTTCTCCCCTTGGCTAACATGTTCCAGTTACAGTGACCCCCTTTGGGATTCTCCTGTACCTTAGATTCTTTTTCTACTTGCTCATTCTTGATTGGAGGTCAGACCCTCATAGAATGCTAAGTAAAAATAAATAAATAAATAAATAAATAAATAATAAATAAATAAATAAATAAATAAATAAATCCCAGGCTGGGAGACAGCTCAGCAGGTAAGAGTGCTTGCTAAGCTTGAGAACTTGAATTTGGATCTGAGCACCCACTTCAAAGCTGGGCATGGTAGCACATGCCTGTAGCCCCAGTGCTGTGGAGGTAGAGACAGGATGATCTCTGGGGTTTGCAGGCTTCCAGCCTAACTCCCAGTTCAGTAAGAGATTCTATCTCAAGAGAATAAAGTGGGGAGTGGTGGAGCAAGACATCTGACTTTCTCTTCTGATCTCAGTACACACACACACACACACACACACACAGAGAGAGAGAGAGAGAGAGAGAGAGAGAGAGAGAGACAAAGAGACAGAGAGAGAGTTAAAAAAAACTAAAAAGAGAGAGAGAAACTTAAACAACTAAAAAATTCCTGTACATATTCTTAAGCTTCCGGACATAGTTATTTGGTAAGACTCTGACCCGTGAGTCTTGTCCTTCAGTGTTGTTAGGTAGGGCCTAGGCTACCCTCAGTCTGGAGTTAATGACTGGAATATAGAGATGGGTCCCTCTGGGCATTCTTCACATGGACCGTGATGTGTTTCTCACCCAGTCTGGTCCTACCTGAGCCCGGGGGGTCCTTCACCTGTGTCTGTTGTTTCTCTGCCTGCTTTCAGGCAGCATCCTTACTACACTGTGTGCTGACAAAGACTGAGCCGAGGCTATGGGTGACCCTGGGGACATCTCCATACCATTCTCTCTTCTCTCATACTCTGCCTACAAACCTCAGCCTCCTTAGTCCCTGAGATTCTCATCTCTGTCTCTTCAATTCCATGTCACTGCCGGGCTGGTTCCCCTGTCCAGTGTTGGAGCCTGAGAACCCTCTGGGCCACCATCTGGGCAGACCCGAGCCACCTTTGTGCTTCCTGTGAGGAGTGCGGTGTCTGGAGACTGTGCTTGGGACCATCTCTTCCTCTGTTCTGGTCAGTTCCCATGGCAAGAGAGCTTTTCTGGTCTATTACTCCTTCCTCTTGACCTGAAGTGGAAGTGACTCCTCTCACTCTCAGCACACCCTGTGGAAAGATGGCTGCTGTGGTTGGGCGGGAGGGAGCGCCACAGGATTCCACTGAGACCTGTGAGAGACTGAAGGCTGGAAACTGGATGGGCGTTAGAAGCAGAGGATCCCAGCAGGAAAACTGGACCCTTCCATTTTCCTACCTGTGTGGCTTGGGCGAGTCACGAGACCTCTCAGGGTTCCTACACCTGCCTCTATGCGATGGCACCCGTTGTGTCTCCTCTGCCGAGACTCAGACCTTTGGGGGCTTAGTGCTGGCTGAGATCTGAAGCCCCCCCGCCCCCCCATCTCACCACATGTCGGGCACATGTCTTTCTCTTCCAGATAACCGACTCACCGAGGCTCCGCATTTACTGGAGTTCCCTGAGTGTCCGACAGAGGTGACACCAGAGCAGACACCACCTCTGTGACTGTTGCCACTGGGATAGTAGGCAGCCCTAAGAGAGGACTCCAGCCAGATGTCTGCCCCAAATCGCACGGCTGAGGCTGGGGAGGGGCTCAGGCTGTGCTGTGCCAGAGACTTAACTCTCCGGACATCTGCCCAGCAGTTAAGGTCATTAGCCATGGGTGACCGAAGCAGCTCTTCATAATCTACTTGATGGAATTACTAGATTTGAGGCCAAACAGGAATATCTTTGTACACTGTGGAAGGCATCGTACAGCCGCTGCGGGGTCTCTGCCAGATTATGGAAGTGGATTAGCCTGGCACTACATATGGCCGACTAAAACCCTTGGGGAGGGAGGCACCATGCTATCCCATACCGTCAACCCGTGCTCCACGCATGTATGTGAATGTGTGCACACATGCAGGCCTAGGTAAAGCACGTACAGGATCCCTGCACGTGCTGTATACTCACACTCAGTGTGTGAACACCGCAGTCTGCAGCTGGCTGCTCACAGCACTGTCTGTACCTACTTGACTTTGAATTTGAAAGGCTTTTCATGCTGGCCTCTACCCTGCGTCAGGTAGCCTCCCACACACCCGGGATGAAGTTACATAATGTCTCCAACTGGACTGTGACCAGCAGGGATCCAACTTGGATCCGGGGCCTCCAGGAGGGAGAGGGGGAGAACTGGAGTAGCAGGTCCCCCTGCTCAGAAACCGAGGACTCCCTTAGCCCAGGGCACACTCCAGGCCTCTCTGATTCCATTTCAAACTTCTCCCCTTCTCCTGCCTGAGTCATTTGTAAATGAGAATTAGATCTCTCCAAAACAGACTGGGAAGCCAGAACTAGTTGACCAGGCCAATAATGCCAGCTCTTTGGGAGGATGAGAGACCCACAATGTAAAGCGAGGACTGACTGCCACAGGTTTTCCTCTGAGCCCCGACACACATGAACCATGGTGTGTGTACCTCCCTCCTCCACCACACAAAATCAATTAAAACATCGTTTAAAATCAAATGGGAGGGCTTGTCATGCAGCCCTCTTCGTAACGTGACTATACTGATTTTTTACAAAACTATGCATTATTAAGAATCTATGCTATTGACTATCTCTTCAGAACAATTGCTTTTAATAGATGCAAACAATTCCAACTGTCTGGGCAGATCAAAATCTATCTAGCCAATGCCCGCTATTGGGCACTCAGACTGTGCCCAGTTTTTCCTCTGCCCATCCTGAGAAGCCAGGTTGTCATGAATGCTGCTTGCCCATCCCATCTCACAGCCGAAGGCCAGCTGCCTACCTACAGGGTTCCAGGTCACAGAAGACGCAGCTCTACTCCCAGGACACCCAGGGAGTCCCAGGATACATTTGGTGGAAATGCCCTACCCGTCTGCCCCAGCATCTCTGCCTTTCTAAACACACCCTGGCCCTGAGGTCCAGCCCAATGCCTGACTGTGAGGCCAGTGCTGGGGACTGAGAGCACCTTCACAGTTTAAGCCACTGTGGCAGAGAGAAAGTGAAACTGTCCCTGAAAGCACACACTTGCAATGCCGGGACTCAGGAGGCCAAGGCAGAATTGCTTTGAGTTCAAGGCCACCCTGGGCTATACATCTGGAGTCTTGCTGCCAGAAGACCAAAAGGGACTGAGTGGGGGAGGGAGGGAGGGAGGCAGGGAGAAGGGGGAAAGGAGGGAGGGAAGAAGAGAGAGAGAGAGAGAGAGAGAGAGAGAGAGAGAGAGAGAGAGAGCGCTACCTGACCAACAGCCACATTCAAAAGGTGAACGAAGGGAAGCTATGACCCAGTGGCAGTACTCGCCTGACGTGCACCAGGCCTTTGGGCCACCCCGGCACTGTGCTGCCTTCCACACAAAGAGATGAGAAGAGCAAGTAAAAATAATGCTGGTGCTAAAGGAGAAGCATTTGTTTATAAGTCTGTGTATGTGCCCCACATGTATGAAGCTGCCTGTGGAGGCCAGAAGAGGGCATCAGACCCCTTGGAATTGGAGTTACAAGCGCTTGTGAGTTATCTGAAATGGGTGCTGGGAACTGAACCTGGGTCTTCTGAAAAAGCAGCCAGTGCTCTTAACTGCTGAGCCATTTCTCCAGCCTATGTTGTTAGTAAATTTTATCAAACTCAGTACATCCAAAATAATAGCATTTCAGTTGTAAACCACATAAAACCTAAGATATTCTACACTTTTATTTAAATTTTTTTGTATTTATTTTGTTCGTGTGTGGGACACACATGTGCCATAGTACACGTGTGGTGGTCAGAGGTCAACCAGTGAGAGGTGGCTCTCCCTCTACCACGTGGGTCCAGGGGATTCAACTCTGTGGTATCAGCTTGGCAGCAAACACCGATACTTGCTGAGCCATGACACCTGTCCATGTGACAGGAGCTCCCCATGCAGTACTGGTTGGGTTCAAATTCATGCTTTTCTTGTCTTGGCTTCCTGAGTAGTGGGCATCACCGATGTGCACACTGGCTTAGACATTTTAACTTGTGTGTGCTGAGTCTGACATCCGGCGCACAGTTTACACTTGGGGCCAAGCCGTATTTCAAGCACTCCTGAACAGAGCCTGTGGTGACCACGCTGAGCAGCAGGGGTGAGAGAGTGTCTACTCCCTTTGGAATCCTCGGTGTGAATGCAGGCCTGGCATGTGTGTGTGAGGCCCTCACTGGGAGGTATTTGTTCTGTGAAGGTTTGATTCCTCCTGTGTGTCTAAATCAATCAGTTCAGCCATTCGATCACAAAGTGACATGGATGAGGTCTGTCCTGGTTTCTTCTTCCACCAGGGTTCCCACAGTCGCCCTTGATCTACACGGTTTGCTATGTGCCTCCTCATCTTCTGAGGAGCCTACGCAAGGTCCCTTGGTCATTGGTCTCACTTTACAGAAGACAGTGCAAATATTAGGGACTCCGGGGACCCAAGTGCGGCCATCTCTCTGTCATAGCAAGCTGCCTCTCCCAGTAAGCTAATAGAACCACCCAAACGAAAGAATGCCACTTCAGTTTTGCCTAGTACTTTTCTGAAATGCTTTCAGAATCATTTCTGCAACTAGAACATCTCTCAAAGGAAGAAAACTAGTTCATCACCGTAATCAAGTCTGTCACAGAGGATGTGTGGTGATGTTTGAAAATATAATCCTGTGAACATCAGAACTGACAACTCAGAAACGTCTCAAGGCTACATCTGCTAATAACAGTCTTTAGCATTCAGGCTGGGCACCCACGTGGGCTGGTGTGATCCGTTTCACAGCAGAAATGCCCTAACAAGGAACTTCCTCAAAGAGGAACTGGGCAGAGGACAGATTTTAATGAGGCCCAAACCCTGCAAGGGTGGAGTGTGGTGGAGAATAAAGGCCCGAGATGAAACGTGTCTCTCTGAGTCAGATGAAAAGATGGGACCTCACGTCAGGAAATGCAGCAAAAACCGTCAAGAGGCCAGGACTTGTACAGAAAAGGAGCCATGACTTCGGGGCCAGTCACTTCTGAGATTAAAATGAAGCAGACACCTGAGATGACTTCTGTGGCTGCTCTTCACTACCTCACACTTCCAGCCACCCACTTACCCACCCACCAAATCACCCACCTGCTCACCATATCTCTATCCACTCACCTGCTTATTGATCTGCCATCCACCCACCAATCTGTCATCTACTCACCTACCCATATATCTATCTACCCACTTATACACTCATCTATCTATCCGTCCAACCACTCATCCATCCACCTATCAGATAGCCACCCATCTATCCACATGTCCATCCATTCACCCCTCTGTGTATCTTTCCAGTCATCCCTGCCCCCACCCCACAGTCTCTCCCATAAGTCACCTCCATGGGAAGCCTTGGGGAAATACTGAGAGGCAGGGGCAGGGATGGCGATAAGCTGTCTTGGATGCTCCTGTTCATTTTCGATCAGCTGAGATGCAGATGTAAGCCAGACCATATGCTAGCAACTGACCACAGAGAAGTAAACCCCAGAAAGACCCTCCCTAGAGGGCTTGGTAGTAGATGTTTCTGCTGTAAAATTCCAATGGCATGGTGTCAACGTGATTGCCAAAGAGAGATGAACCCAAGGACTTCAAACTCTTGACTTCAGCACTAGCTTTTCAGTACTAAAAGCATGGGAATGAGGTGAAAGGGCATTAAACAAAAAGACTATTAACAGCCCCACAAAAACGGCGCAGGTGAAAGCCTCTCATGGTGGCCGCCTTCCTCGCTGTAAGCCGGCCAAGGTAATCGATGCTGTGCTGCCGGTGGATCACGCTCACCCTCTTTCCCACTCATCTCTGATTCATGCCTTAACTTTTTATGGGATGACCATAGTGGCTTTCAAGATAAAGTAAAGAAAAAGCTCAAAAGAGGTCACTGTTTCCCACACCTCCACCACACACCAGCTCCTCCGTGACTTCACACATCCACATACCATCTGTGCTTGGCTTTACTGAGAGCCTGCCTCCTAAGAACGTGGAAAAAGAAACCTTGTCTTGCTGCCTTACAGGGACATTATGGTTTTATATCACACATTAAAATAGACACATGGTCATTAAAACACAGAATGTGGTCTGAGTCTCAGTTAAACTGGCCTCTCTTCTGCATCGAGGACATAGTCAGGGAACGCAGGACAACCAATGGCCCCTTGGAGCCTGAACAGGTGAGCTGACCAAGGGCTCTGATCCTGGCCCTTCATTAAGGCATGGCTTCTCCTTTGGTACCACATACATGTGCATGCTAATTTTTAAATCTAAAGGGATGATGAAAAGAGTTTTCCAAAGAGCAAATTTTTAAAAAGGAGAAGAAGAAGCAATGTTAAGTGTAAAGTCAATGTTAATTTAAATGTTAAATGGGCCAGTGACTTTAGGCTTCTGTGGAAAATCCCTTTTGAAAGATGCTTGGAAGCCACTGGAATACATTGATAAGTACCTTCATTTAAGATGAACATGAATCCCTTAAGTCACAAGTGTGTGAGTTTTTGTTTATGTGCAAATGAATGTGAGGATGTGAATTATTAAAGATGGTGAGGGTATCAAGAATATAATTGGAACCCACGTGTGGCTGTGCATCCTGGCCCTTGTCATGTGGAGGCAGGATGATGATGAGTTCAAGGCCAGCCTGGGCTACATAGCAAAACCCTGTTTAAAACAAACAACCCTTTAAGCTAGGCATTGTGGTCCCCTATTGGAGCTCTGGGACATGTCCAGCTCCCCTCTTTAGGGGCCAAAGTGCCATCCTTGGCTCCTAAGAGCAGAGGCTAGTGAGTCTCAGCTAAGTCCCTTGCTGGAAATTTCCTTCCACTTTGAGGAACAGCCTTGTCCAAGGATACACCCATTCCCAGGGCCAGCCAGGGCCTGGCAGGCTTATGGAGAGCTTGGAGGCTCAGGCTTTTCCCCAGCCCAGCTCCAGGGCTCCTTGTAGATACGACAGCTTCAGTAGTCGTGGCTCTGTGGTCCCCACACCCATCCTTACAGGTTTGTCTCTTGAGTTCAGTCTCACAGAGTCACACACAGTGCATGTGTGTCTCATCACCTGTGTATCAGGAGCCTAACCTCAAGTGGGAACCCATGACAGATTGGGGAACTGAGGCTAAGTTCTTGTCTAGGTTTATTCAGCTACCAGGCAACAGCTTGTCTTTGGTTTTAATAATCCAACCCAACACCTTTTAGGGAGACACAGGCAGGTATCCCTCTGCCCCCTCTTGCCCTTCCGCAATGTTTTATGCCCCTACCCAATTCTGGGTCTTGACAGGATGAAGCAAGGACTGTGGGAGGCTTGAATTCTGTTGAGGAAGAAGACGGAGGTGGGTGCTGGGGAATGTGAATGGGATTCACAATTCTATGAGGAAACGGGTCTTGGGGGCCTCTTCACCTGCTCCCACAGGGGCTGGCAAGAGCCAGGCAGGCTCAGCTTGGAGAGCCACATGGACAGCGTGCAAGCCACCTCTGCACGAGCACACACAGGCCGGTGACCTGCATTAGGGCTCAATGCCACACATCATGTCGGCTGCAATTTATGTCAGTTGTCGTCCTCAGAGCCTAGGAGACCTCTCTCCGGTTTAGCACCCTGGGCTAACGTACCTTGACATGCGCACCAAGCGGTTGTCCTCACGTCAACTAAAGAAATGTGCTGGGTGGGTGTGGAGCTTCCCTGGGTTGTTTCCACCCAGAATTTTTCCTGAGTGTTTTTCACAGCAGTGGGCTATCAATGATGCTTCATTATATTTGCTTGAAAATTTGTTCAAGGTTGATATTTTCCTGTGTGTGTGTGTGTGTGTGTGTGTGTGTGTGTGTGTGTGTGTGTGAGAGAGAGAGAGAGAGAGAGAGAGAGAGAGAGAGAGAGAGAGAGAGAAACAGGGTCTTTCTATATAGGCATGACTGGCCTAGAACATGCTACATAGACCACCTGTTGCTGCCTCCTAAATGCTCGGATTAAAAGCATGCACCACCACACCAGGCTTCACTTTTTTTTTTTTGATTTATCTTATTTGTGTGTGTGTGTGTGTGTGTGTGTGTATGCCCATGTGCAGCGTGGGTACTCATGATGGTCAGAAGAGGGCATCTGATCCCTAGGAACTGGAGTTACAGGCAGTTGTGAGCTCAACATGAGTGCTAGGAACCAAACGCAGATTATCTGGAAAAGCAGTAAGTGCTCTTAGCTGCTGAGTCATCCCTTTAGCTTCGTATTTTCATTCTTTTAAAACATACATTTTAGAGCTTGGAATGCAGCTCAGTTAGAGCACTTCTCACAGGCACGACACCCTGGATTTGTTCCTTAGCACCCCATAAATTGGACAGTGGTGGTGTGCACCATTATCCTTGGGTTACATAGCAAGTTGAAGCCAGCCTGGGAAATGTGAAACCCTGTCTCAGAAACAAAACAAAGCAACAAAAGCCGCATCCATTCTAGGTGCCTCTGCAGAGGTCTCTGGATTATTGGAGGACACTTTGTGTTTGCTGGGGTTAGGCTGCGAGGACCATCACCTCTCTCTAAAGTTAGTTAGCAAACCACTTATGGGATCTTTAAGATACTGTTAAAATAAACACACAGCTAAGTACAACCAGCTTGCCCACAAAACCACACAAAAATCCCTCATGTACCTGAACAACTGCAGAATGGCCTCCACCGAGGGATAGGGGTAGAGCTTAGTGATAGGATGCTTGGCTAGCAGGGTAAGGTTTGGTCCCCAGCATCACAAAACAAAAGACTTAAAATGACCCTTCCTGACAGGGAGCCTGTGTGTCTGTGGCACCTGCTTCTAGTCATCATGCTGGGGGAGTTGCTGGAGGTAGGCGGTGGTGACTGCCCAGCAGCGTGAATGCAATGCATGCCATTGAATGGTACGGGCTGAGCTGAGGGCACACAGCTGAGTTTATGCTGTGCTTATTCCATTACGTTGAAGTAAGAATCAAAAAGATGGAGTTGCATGGTCATGATTTGATAGGTGAAAACAAGTAGTAAGGGGGTAGAAGAGAATTGTGTCTTAGTATGAAGTGTCCAGTGAATAACGGTGTCAGGCTGGCTTTGAGGTCATTTTGATAGTGGTCTGGACTTTCCTTCTGCAATGGACGTACTCCTTGGGAAAAAGCAATCCATGGGTGTTATTCTTAAGGACACAAAGAAATAAGAAGCCAAGATTGGGGGTGCAGAGGGGCAGGAAAAGAGCACAGTGCAAACCTGCTCACCCTGGGTCTGATTCCCAAGTGAAAACAAGCATGGTGTGTACCTGTGATCCCAGCACTTGGGAGGCGGAGGTAGGAAGATGAGAAGTTCAGTCATCTTTGGCTACCTAGTGAGTAAATCAGCCTGGGACACATGGGACCTTCTCTAAAGAGGAAAAAAAAAAGATTAAGGGTCTTCAGAGAAGTGGCTGCTCTTAAAAAACAAAAACAAGGGCAGAGCCCTCCTGGTTTCAGCCATGCTGATTCCCCAAGGGCCACAGTTTCCCCACCTGGAAAGTGTGCTGGGGAGGACTTCCTGGTTTATTTCAGCTTCATCTTTTGAGTGCAACTTTTTTTTTTTTTGTCCCCTAAAGGAAGAGAGTTTCTAGAGATGTAGAAAGCAAGTTAAAAGTGAAGGTTGAAAGGTCGACAGCTTAGGTTCAAATCCTAGCTTTGCCACTCACCAGCTCTTGCCCGTAGGACATTAATTAACCTCTCAGTTTTCTCAAAAAGTGTTGCTAGTGTCTACTTTGTGGGACTTTACTAGTTTCAAAGGAAGACCCTAGAACTGGGAGGCTCACAGAACAGCAGCACACGGTACCCCATTCCTGGAGGCCAAAGGTTGTTGTGGGTAGGCCGATTGCTTCCTAGGCCTGCGGGGGCAGGACGAAGTGCCTGCCTCCTGACTCTTGGTGGCCTGCTGGCAGTCTTTGGTGTCTCATGGGTCTTCTAAGTGTCATCCCTCTATCTTCTTCTGCCCTGGGCTTTCCCCCTGCCTGGGTGCCTGTCTCAACTCCCCATTTTATAAGGACACAGGTTATTCTATTATCCAGTGTGACCATGACCAACCACCGCACCTGCAACGTTCCAAGACCCTCGGGGTTAGGAATCCAACACAAATCTGGGGTCTGGGGAGGCAACTCAGTCTACAATAGGGAATGAAATGCAGTGGAGACCTAAGCACAGTACCGAGCACAGAGCAAGCACTCAGTACTCCTATCATCTTCCGCCTCTTGTTACAGCAAGCGCTACTGTGGCCGCCGTGTTCCCGGCTCCTCCCGGGGTTCATGGCCTGCTTCTCTCTGGGACCAGACTGCCTGTGCTCAGGGCGGCCACTGAAGTTCAAAACGATACACTCCCCCATGCTGTGTTTTGTTTAAAAAAATAGGTAATTTTCTCCCCTGCCTCGAGGCAGTGCAACTCGAAAGCTTCAGCGGGCCAGGCATCAATTCCCACAAATTGCTAAGCCGCACTGTTTGGATCTCTCAAATGCGTCTGAGAGCAGGGTAGGAGGCGGTGGATTTCTGAGCTGTGTGTTGTCTGCACTCAAGTGTAATTGCGTTTGCATCAACGTCTCAGACACAAGGTTTCCAGACCTCTGGGGTTTTCACTGTTTTAAAAAAAAATCACTTGTGTGCGCCCGCGCGTGGATGCACACATGTCACCGTGCGTGTGTGGAGGTCAGAGGACAACCTCAGGCATTGGTCTTCTTTCCACATTGCTGGAGGCAGAGTCTCTTGTTCAACAGGCCAGGCTAGCTGGTCCATGAGCTAGTGATTCCCCCATCTCCGCCTCTTATATCACCGTACAAGTACTGGGCCAGCAGACGTGTGCTCCTGGGTCTGGCTTCACATGGGTTCTGGGGATTCAAACTCAGATCCCTGTGCTTGCATGACACTTTACCCACGGAGCCACCTCCCCAGCCCAAGGACTCTGTTTTTGGAATGAGAAGCCTGAAATGTAGTTCTGAGTTGGGTTTACCAGCCTCCTGCACTATGATTATTTATTCAATCAACAAACATTCATTTCATAGACTAAGAACCAGGGCTCACTCAAAGTCACAAAGACTATACCTGCACCACTGTTGTGGGCTCATGGGCTCACTGTCTGAGGGAGGAGTCAGGCTTACATCTCAACAAGGTGAGCTGGAACCGTATTGCTATATGTTGTTGTTCAGACCAGGTATCTTATAGGCAAAACCATATATTACTCCTGTCTCCTGCTTGGCCAAGGTGAGCTTGTAAGAGGAGCTGAGAATGCCGGGAATATCATCTGCGTCAGCCAGATGGGTAGCCTACACTAACCTCTCCTCACCACCTGTGCAGTCTGGGCAGATCACTTATGTGTGCTGGGCGTCTTTCTTTAATCTATAATAGGAGCATTCATTACTTCACCCATTCACTCAGGTACTATTTAGCAGACCTCTCCTATGTCCCATGTCTAAGATATTGCAGAAACTAAGCAGGCAATAACTAAGTGAGCTATGTTGTGTGTTGGATGGGGGCCACTGTGGACAAGGATGAGGCGTGGGGCAGTGAGTAGGTGGTAGAAGGAACAGCAGCTCCACATGGGGCATCAGGAAAGTCCTGGCTAGGGAGGTGACAGGAGGGTTGGGACATAGGACATGAAAGGGAGGCCAGGTGCTGTCAGCCACCAGCACAGTATACTAGGCTCTGTATATGTATATATATGTATATATATATATATATATACACATACATACATATACACATATATACACACACACACACACACACACACACACACACACACACACACACATCCTGTGTGGGTCTGATCCCAGCCTCTCATCTCCTTGTGTGACGTGTCCAGAACTGGGGTGCTGCCCATCTGCAGTGGGGGGCAGTTCCTAGACAGTGTGACTGCATTAGAGGAAGGGTGACGGTGACTCAGAGACTTCAGCTATTATTACACTGTTTACTGCTGACAATTACTGCCCGGAAAATGTTCTTGCTGGTATGAATTTGCAAGGCAAGAGGACCACATCTCCTTCAGATCAGGCCTGGGGTCTGAGCCCCAGGAAGACACCCATAGGAGCAACGAGAGACTGGGGAAGGGGAGGCCTCACAACTTGGATGAATTTCTGACACTGTGTCACAGCAGGAATTTGGGAATTGCTCTTGATGGATCTATGAATGCCAATGAACTTCAAGTCCCGGTGACCTGTCTACTGTCAGCTCTGGTTAGTGGCTGGGTTGAAAACGGCTTTTCATGTCCAGAGGCCCGGAAGGCATGGGTGAGGAAGTGCTGTTAGATTTCTCAATTAGCAAAGTGATTGGAGGAAACACTGATGGCTGAGCCTGCCCTAGGTGTGCAGTCCAGTGGGCTGCTTGGGGACATGGACACGAAGCGGGCTGGTGCCTGAGTAGCCCAGAGATGCCAGAGATGTTGACTTAACAGAGGAGACAAAGGAGACTCAGCTGAGGCTGGGGATACTAGGCAGGGACACCAAGGAGATGTGCAGCTGAGTAGGAGGGAGTTCCTGAGTTCCCTTCTCAGGTCAGGGAAGGCATGGAGGAAGATTGGTGCTAAATTCAACCCAAGGCAGCAATTAGGTTACAGTAAAACTTCTTCCTAGGAAATACTTGATTTTCCCGTAGAAACACCTGGCCGTCTTAGGTTGGGTCCCCCAGAAGCCTATGGAAGTGACATGCCAAGGGCGTGTTCTCTGCAGAAGGCCAAATCAGAGGGCGGTGTGCTTCAGCCTAATCCTGGGCCAAGTTAGTCATTCCTGCATCTCCAGGAAGGATGGGACTCCCAGGCACTGAGCCCTGAGGCTCCCAGGTGGGAACTATTAGTCAGGCACCTGTGGCATCTGGGGGATGGGCTAACCCAGCCAAACCTTTCCAAAGGATCCCGGAGGACCTGGGTGGGGTGCCAACAGCACCTGTGTGATTAGTCTTGTGCATAATGCTAAGTGGTAATTCTAAGGGCAGCTGGAGCTGGAGTGGCGTAGAGCCAGACAAGAGGCAGGATGGTGACAGCCGCCTTCCCACCTCAACTCAGATTCCTGGAGTGAGTGAACAGCAGAGAGCGCACAATCACGTCACTCACAGGCAGACTTCGTTTGGCTCTGTTTTGAAACTGACCGCTATAACCTTAACGACGGTGATTAGATTGGCTTGTCATCGAGGGGATGAAATGAGTTTATGTATGTGAAGTGCACGCCCTCCTAGATACCCCGTGACTCACTGTGTGCTCTGTCTCTCTCAGAACACAGTGTCCGAACAAAAACTGCGGTAAGAAGGATGCCGTCGGCGGGCACTGAACACTAATGTGATTTCACGTGAGAACATTACAAAGTAGGACATATTTCCATTCTGCAGATGAGAACACTGAGGCCCAGACAGTGACTATCTTCTCAGGTCACCTAGCTCTGCCAGGTACTTACACTGCAGTCCCTTTGACTTTGTGGCTGCAGTTCTGGTTCCAGATTGTAGGGGCTGTTCTAGGCAGGGTCTTGTGTCTTGTGTTAGAGGGTGGCTGGTTCAACAGCATGAACAGGGAGAGACTGGTTCCCAAGGTTGTCTCCTCCATCAAGTGTGTATGAGTCCCTGTTCCATTGTGACAATATAGTCCAGGATGCCAGGGACCGAAGTAGGGCAGGGGAAGTTCTGGAAGGATTTTTTTCTTCCTTCTCAGTGTTGGCCAAGGAGGCTTCTGAGAGGGACCCTAGGATGGGACACAGGGAGTGGCTCGGGAGTGAGCCAGGTCCCTGGGAGGTTGATTTTCTAGGCTACACAGTGAACTCATCATACTGCAGAGCTTCAGACAAGGTCTGGAGCAGAAGTCCAAGAACTGAGCAGGATAATATAGTGCCAGGACAGAGTCAGGGCTAGCTGAATGACAGTCCCCAAACCATCAAGTCTCAGGTGGCAGATACTTTCCATTCCTGGATGGAGTTTCTGAGGTTGTTTCTTGTCTCAGTCAAATGGGTTAAAACACAAACCAACCCATGCCTCTGGGCTGAATGAGGGCATCAAATACAGGGCACAGACATGTAGGTTCTGTATTAGAAAATGAAACCAGCCACCTACAGGATCACACAGGAGAGATGGGCTAGCTCAGAGATGGTATTTAGATGTCTGTGCATATGTGCATCTGTGATGTGTGCATATATCTATGCATGTGTATCTATGTACATGCACAAGGGTGGGTGTGTCAGTGTGGAATTGCATATATGTCCGAACATGTGTACACTGAGTGGTGTGTGTGTGTGTGTGTGTGTGTGTGAAGGTTTCTGGATAGAAAATAAACTCCTCAACTTCAGGATGACAGCTGATCTGGCATCGGATGGCAGGTAGTTTGAGCCCACTCTGCATCTCTCCAGCGGGGAATCTGTTGCTTTTCCCAAGCTGTCCTCTTTACTTGGGCTACTGCAAGTCATAGGTACCACTTATTAAATATGATGAGTTGTAAAGCATAATCAGAAAGGAGGCCAGGGAGAAGGCTCAATTGATAAGGCTCTTGCCACGTAAGCATAGGACCCATGTTCAATCACCAGCACCCACGTAAAAAGTTGGGTATAATGGCACACACATAATCCCAGTTCTGGGGGCACAGACAGGCAGACGCCTGGGGCTCACTGGCCTGTCAGTCTAGCCTGATCAGGAATCTTCAGGCCAATGAAGCACCCTATCTTAAAAAACAAGGTAGAATGATCCGAAGTCATGACATCTGAGATTGAGTTCTGGTCTTCACACACATGTGTGCACACCCATACACCTGCATCTATGCAAACACGTGCCTCCACCAACACCCACACAAAGATTAATTTGAAGGATCTTTTAAATCACAGCAATAGTAACCCCAACTAAGACAGGCCTATGTGTGAAATGTGGTGGTTTGAATAAGAATGGCCCCCATAGGCTCATATATTTGAATACTTAGTTACCAGGGAGTGGAGCTGTTTGAAAGGATTGGAAGGATTAGGAGGTGTGGACTTGGTGGAGGAATTATGTCACTGGGGATGGGCTTTGAAGTTTCAGAAGCCTGTGCCAGACCAGTCTCTCTCTCTCTGCCTGTGGATCAGGAGATAAAGCTCTCAACTCCAGGGCTATGCCTGCCTGCACGCCACCATGCTCCCTGCCATGATGAGAATGGACTAGCCCTCTGAAACTGTAAATGAGCCCTCAATTAAATACTTTCTTTTATAATTGTTACCTTGGTCATGGTGTCTCCTCACAGCAATAGAACAGTGACTAAGACATGGGCCCTTACTGAGAGACCAGTGAATGAGAAGTTCTGGGTTCTACATTGCTTGGCACTTGAATTTTTTTATGGCCTCTTTTTAATTGATGTGACATACATCTACATATAAATACAACCTGCTCAGTCTGCATAATGTTATTTTATGTATGTATTCATGGCTAAGCCAGCCTCCCTCACCAGACCCCTTCATAGCACATCCAATCTGTCTACCCAGCCAGATGCTGCACGTCCTCCAGGATCTAGCTTGTCAGTCTGCCTGATCATCCCCTCCACGCACCCTCCAACCCCCCAGATCCAGCCCAGGTTCCACATCTAGCACCCTGACCTAGTCTGGCCACTCTTGGCTACACACTGACCAACCTCTAGGCTCCACCAGGCCCCACCCTCCCTTCCCAGGTCCCACAGGCTCCCCCCATGCCACATCCATTTGGTATTGGGTAACTGTCTTAGTTACTTTTCTATTGACACAACAGAACACCACGATCAAGGAAACTTATAAAAGAAAGTATTTAATATGGAGATCATGATTTCAGAGGGTTAGAGTCCAGGAGAGTCATGGTGGGGAGCATGGCAGCAGGCAGGAAGGCATGGCACTGGAGCAGTAGCTGAGAGCTCACATCTGATCTGCAAGCATGAGGCGGGGTGGGGGTGCGGCACTAACTGGAAGTGTCCTGGGCTTTTGAAACCTCAAAGCCCATCCATCCACAGTGACACACCTCCTCCAACAAGGCCACGGCTCCTAAGCCTTCCCAAACAGTTCCACTAACTGGGGACCAAACATTCAAATATGTGAGCCTACGGAGGTCATTCTCATTCAAACCACCACAAGAACCAACTGGTGTGCTCTTCCCTGGGGAAGACTATTCCTCCCACTCCCAGCACCCCTTAGTTGCCTGTAGCTCTTTGTGTAGGGCTGAGGCCTCATGAGTCACCCCTCCCCATCCACACTGGCGTCCTTGCGCAGATGGTGAATTTTAACATGGCTCCTGGAAGGGCCTCAAGTTTGGGCAGAAACCATGCTCTAACATCCTCTCGCTTCCAGAAAACTGACTGTGGAGCACTCCCTGAGCTTCTGAGACCCAAGCAGGGGATTTCAGCCTGGGATTCACTCCCCATGTGCTTGGCAGGGGGAGGTTCTAGGTGAGGAAGAATCCTGGGATTCCTGACTGTGAGGCCCTTACAGGCCTGAACACCACACTGTGTCCCCAGAAGCCAGAGGTGTACAGCATGCCCGGGTCTTTGGCATGCAGCAGGGGCATAAATGTCCATTTTTGTGGACTCCAGTCCCCAAACAGATGAAACGGAGCTCCGCCTCAGGCTAAGCTGGATCTTCACTACGAGATTTAGAGAAGGAATTTCTTCTCCAACATGCCAGCTAGGCACCCAGGCCCAGCTCCCAGCAGACTGCACACGCCGAATCAATTGAGTCACGGATATAATTAATTTAATGCACTTAAACGATTTTCTGTATAGTAAACATGCTGAACGAGGGCGACCCGGAATAAAGTGACTGCCTGAGAAACGCGGACGGTGAGAGCGATGGAAACGCTTCAACGAACGCAAAGTGCTTCAATCTCTTTCCACTTGTTTCCTTCTCCCAACTCCTCACCGACGGCTGAACTTGACTTTCTGCAGCCGCCCTGGGCCACAAAGGCACTTTGTACTGTGTCGAAGGATACCGTATTTTCAGCAATCCCAAAGATAATTTTAATGAGACCTAGCTGCAACCCAGAGCCAGGTGCATCTTAACATGCAATAAAGGACAAGTGGAAGCTAGAACCAAGGGCCAAACGGATTCTCTTTGCAGCCTTTCTTGGCTGAAGGGGACTCGCGAGGGCTGCAGGGACAGTGGGTGGGGTTGGTGGAGGCATGGTGGGCCTGCCTGCAGTTGGGGCTCTGCCAAGCATTGGTGCTGGAGACCCCGAGGGAGTCATACCCCCCCTCTTAGATCAGTGTCCCTGATAACATGAGGGTGTTGGCTCTGCGGAGTTTTAAGAGTGTGTACAGGTCTGCCATTTGCTGAATTATGACTCAGACTGGTGCAGGTGTCAAGGAATTTCCCATTAGTAGGAAATTCATCTTCGGGCCCTGGAAAGCATTTTAGCCCGTCTTAGCTAATTGCTCATCAAGTAGTGATTATTTGGCTTAGATGACAGGGTACACTTTGCAGGGGTTATAAATGAGCTCCTGCGAAGCCGCGCCAGGCGTCGGGCGCCAGGCAAAGGGCTGGCCTCTGGGCTTAGAGATGCAGCCGAAGGCTTCGGCGGTGCTCCATCAGCCAGGCAGCACTGCCTGTCATGAATGCATCCCACCAACAGGAAGCAAAGCGGAGGACAGGTGAAGCAGCCCTGCCCATCCCTCCTCTCCCAGGGCGAGCAGAGAATGTGTACAGGGAGAGGAGCAGACCCGAGTGTTGTGACTGGCAGGGGAGGCTGTGGGGAGAGGTTCCTCTGCTAACCCAGAAGCTCAGATACCCCAGGCTAGACCTGAACTTGGTATGAAGCCAGGAATGGCCTTGAACTTCTGGTCCTTCTGCCACTAACCCCCTGGTGTTGTGATTACAGGTCTGTGCCACTATGTGTGACAGACACGATGCTGAGGTTTGAACTCGGGGCTTTGTTTACACTGGCTGAACACTGTACCAACTGAGCCTCACCCCCAGGCTGGGAAGCCTCTTTCTTTCAACATGTTTAAGGCTCTCCCTATGTAGCTCAGGCTTGTCTCAAGTTCAAAATCGTCCTACTGCCACCCCCTAAGTGCTTGGGTTACAGCTATGTGCCACTGTGCCTGGATTTTAGTAAGTTTTATATGACGGGGTCTGAGTGTGTTTATGAGGTGTTCTGAGGATAAAGGCATCTCTTTCGGCACAGTGTGAGGAAAGCAGCTACAGCTTCCAGTCTGAATCTAGACTGCGTTGTAAAAAAACGTACTTGGCCAACAAATACACAGAGCCTTCACATCTGAATGTGGGAGGGGATGTCTGCATTTAGAGTCTTCTACCTATGGATTTTGGAAACCTACTTCCCTTCAGCAAACTCAGAGCCTCCCCTCCAGCGGGGGAGTGGCTGCTGAGGCACTGCATTAGAATCACCTGGAGGGTTGGTTAAGGACCTAGGGTCTAGAAACCCAGTCAATGAATCTAACAAATGCTCGGGTGAGGCTGACCACACTCAGACTGGCTGGCCCGGGAGAGTCCTTTGCTTGTCACTCTCGAGGTGAGTCCTAACTTACCTCCCCAGGCCTGCCATCGCCCCTCTCAAGGTTTTCTGTCTCAGACGACTGTACCCTCCCCTAACCACTCCCCACCTTCCCTCTTACTCAGCATCCATCTGGCCAGCCAGCCTTGAGTGCCTTAATGCTTGTGTACTCCTCGAGGCCAAGCTCAAATGCTGCCTCTTCTGAGAAGCCTTCCCTGAAATTTTCACAAACGTCAAGGACATCCTTGTAGGCTGGCGGAGTTCTCCCCTGTGCCAAATGCTTTTGACTTTTCCATGTCAGCGTTGCTCAGGTCCCACCCCTGTATCTACACTACTGTACACACTCCCAGCTCCTGCAAGACCTGCCTGCCACACCAGCATCAGCTGAAAACATCTTCCAAACCCAGTGTTTAAGAAATGCATCAATCCTCTCTTCTCATTGTACAACCCCATGGTGGACCGATCTCTAATCGATTCTGAATTCGACGACACAGGACAGCACTTAGATCATTCACTCCCTGCCCCACTTCAGGCAAAGTTCCTGTATTTGCTAGGAAGACAATGGGCCGACAGAGTACCAAGAGACGCCCTGCAGTCATGTCCATCTCCAGAAGGCAGTGCTGTGCAGCCACGAAGACCTAGACCCACACTCAAGTCCCAGTTCCTCCTCTGGTTGGCTGTCCAAGTCAAAACTCTGAGCTCAGGACTGCTCATTTTAACAGGTATAGTACAGCATTTGCTCTCATGCGGCATAAAGACACAACAGGACCATTAGGGACAGTAGCAAGAGTTGGCATTTCTTGGGTTCCAGCACCGGACATACATGATGGGGTAGGAGCTATACAATGTCCAGGGTCCAGGGATGGCATGGAGCCCCTCGGTGAGTGTTTGGGAACTATTGAGTATTATCAGTGCTAATTTTCCAATGTGCATGCAAGGCATGTATTACCATCTGCATTTCCCCAGAGAAAAACTTGAGCTCAGATCGGATAATCCTCTCAATCAATATTAGCAGGTGCCACACAAAGGACTTTTATCATCTTGTACTGGAGATTGGGGAGCAAGGGCCCTGGGAATGTTGGGCAAGCGTTCAGCCCCAGAGTCATGTCCTCAGGACTCTTTTCTGCTTTCAGTTTTGCAATGGTCTCACTGAGCTGGTCAGGCCGGCCTTGAACTTACTCTGTAA
>CABHPQ010172918.1:0-28318 GCA_902168405.1 Peromyscus aztecus
GAGTTAAAAGATCTGTGTGACCTTGGGTGAGTCCTCTCACTGCCATGGGCTTCCAAGGAATGACAAAGGACCTTTGGGAGTAAGCCACAGTCAGCCTGGAGAGCAACATGTCAGGGTGTAAGATGGAATTGATTTGGGGAAATCATTTTGATAAGTAAATATTAAAACAATTGCTAATGTTGGAGCAATGTCTTACCAATAACAGATATCCAGGTTAAACTGAAAATCAATAGGGAGTAAGGTACCAGCTTTGGCCCCTTAGTTGTAACAAATATACCACTATAATATAAGATGTCCACAGGGCAGTAGGGGAGCAAGGTGCAAGGAACATGGGGACTCCCTGTGAAATCTTTGGGACATTTCTGGACGTGTAAAACCATTCTAAAGGGTTTACTTAAACAATAAATAAATGGTACTCAAAACCTGCCTTCATGAAGACTGTCTAGCATATTAAATGGGAGTAGCCCATCTTTTCCCAGCCATATGAAATAGTCAGTAGTGGGCTTAGGACTATCTTTCTGCTGTGAGGCAATCTTCACTTTGAAAGGTAATTTCAAACCCTTTTAAATGTCAGCAAGTGTGTTTATAACACTAATCAGAAAGCTGAAGTGGCCTATATTAACATCAGAATAGAGAACAATGTAGGTTGTCCTTGACAATTGGATTCTCTTTTTATAGGACTGGGAATATACTGTGAAAACTGAGTTGGCCAATGCTAGCCTTCCTCTACCCACCTAGGCTCTTTAACTCCCTTATGCCAATGAAAGTCAAGTAGTTCCTGCCCAGCATGCATCTCTCAATCCCTAAGGATGTTCACACACTCATCTTCAAACGATGGCCATGGAAGACAAAGGGACTGAGAACAGCTTTGGTCTAACTTCATGTGGTATTTGCTACCATTTAGAAGCACAGCAAACACGCATGTGTGCGCACACACACACACACACACACAGGATTCAAAAGGAAAAGTCAATAGTGTTAATATATACGCAGTGTGTGTTAAAGGCTGTGTGGATAAAAGGAAAATGTCCTACCAGCTTTCTTCATTAGCATTATGGAATCCATATGCACCTGCACAGTATTAAAGTTTGTGAATACAGACTAATTTTATCTTTGAGGCATGGACTTCTGAAACACACCTCCTTTGGTCCACACATTGCCTTTTGATAGAGTCTATTAGCAGGAAACTCAAGCACCCTTTATTAGGATTCCAACAGCCTTAGCTCTCTGCTCACAAATAATTGATGCTCCCTTCTCACAAGCATAGTTTGCAACTGATAAGCACGTGGTAATTGGCACCTTTGCAGACTATGAGGCAGAAGGAGGGGGAAGAGGGCCTTGCTTTGCCAGCAGGAAGCTGACAACAGAGGATAACTGGATAACCATGCTCCTGGTAGGAGGAGGATGCTTCCTGACACATTGCCTACTTTGCATTTCCCATCATAAATACTAAGTTTAAAGACATGTCAGTTTAGGGTGTTCCCGGGGTTTATCAAAGACAAGATGTCGATCTTACAATTTATTCTCAGATGCTTGCAAAATTTGATGTGATCTCTAACAGCGCTTAGCACTGGCAGCTCAGATGCTTTCCACACTCGTTGCAGAATAATTAATGATGCTGTCATACTGGATACACAAACACGAATTATTACTAAATTAGAATAGAATTCCTATAGAATTATACACAATGCACTGTGGCCACAAATATGGTATGAATAAGGAATCTGGGTTAACTTATGATTAAATCTTTCAAAACTGTAACCTTTATGTTTGATGAACCACGTTCAAAAACTCCAACTTTGCCAGATTTGAAAGCAAGTTAATGGCATCTTCAGGACAAAGCTTGGCGGTATGCCCTTGATGGCAGCACCAGGCACATAATCCTTTTCAAATTCTCTCTTTCAAGATAAATCCAGGATCTCTTGGGAAGATAAGAATAGTAGGTGCTATGCAAGAACAAGCTCAGAAGGTGGGGCACTGCATAGCTAGCTGTCCAAGCTCCAGTGGCTGACTCCACACGAACGCATATATCTATCTAGTCTATGTCAGCCTTGCCCTAGCAAAACACAGATGCTAGCCTGTGGTGAACAACGCAGACCGGGACCACCACCACGGTCTGCATCTGCATCCCTTACCCTCCAAAAGGGCTTCTGCTCAGATGCTGCCCCTAAAAGCCACGGCGGCCGGGACCACAGGGACTTTAGCAGAGGGAGGCAGAGCCACCAGATGTCCCAGGGGTCACTCTGCTCTCTGCCTTGCACTGCAGTTTTTAAAAAGCCAAACCACCTCACAACGTAGGAGGTGTGAAAACATTATAGGGAGCACACAGCTGCACACAGCTGCACACATAGAGACATAAATAAACATAAACCCTTTTTAAAAAGTTTTGTTGTATATGGCATCATAAATCCAACCTTGAGAGAGTTCCAACACATTTTTCTTTCCTGTCTACAGTTTCATCCCACTTTCTCCTTCCCGTGAATTAGAATACTACATTCAAAATTATCTTTTCATCATTTTAAAATATAGACAGTTTGACCATTAATTCAGAAAACTATTCTAATAATCTGTCAGTTTTAGGCCTGTGATTCAGACTTAAATGGAAAACAAGTACATTAAAATATTTTTAGGATAAAATAATAAATTCTAAAATCAGTTTTAGACAAAACATAAAAGCTTGAAATATGTTATGTAGAGTTTAAATATTTTAAAACAACATAAGACAATAAATCTTGGGGGGGGTTGTTGAGACAAGGTTCCTCTGTGTAGCTTTGGTGCCTGTCCTGGATCTCGCTCTGTAGACTAGGCTGGCCTCGAACTCACAGAGATCTGTCTGGCTCTGCCTCCCGAGTGCTAGGATTAAAGGCATGCGCCACCACTGCCGGGCTAAAATATGTCTATTGTATTTTCACATAAGTACAAGGAAAGACTCAAAATTACGATCCACTAATAAACATCATATTAAAAAGAAAAACATATAGTCTAGTGGACAGTAATTACATAATAGGATTATATTGGGTATAACCTGTCCTTCAGGATGCAGTAAAAGTCTTGAAAACATATTGAGTTAATCTCTAGAAAAAGCTCATATTTTACCCTAAAACTCCTACTTAAGAAATTTCTAGAAAGCACAAAAATATGTAGTAAGCACACATTCCAGTAGTCATCAGTGCAGTGTTACCACATGTCTGAATACCTGTAAAGGAACAAGAGCAGAAGCAGCTACTTAGATCTTAACATTGTCATCAAAATAGTTAGGAGTGACTGGGTAGATACCCTGAGAGAATTTTGGGATTGCCAGATAGCCATGAGCATACCCAGAGAACACGGGGTCATTCTATGACAGTTCTTTCCTTTTGATGATGCCAGAAAGCATGCACCTAGGCGACATTTAGTCCAATGGAGGCTGGAGTTGTTTAGCAAGCAGGAGAGACATCCATTGGGCAGCAAACCTCAGACTCTATGAGTCCTGGCAGCTGGTCCGCCAATGCCAGTGCGTGGCAGCACTTCATCCCATAGCTCACATGGGAAGAGTAAGTTCACCTAGCCCCTGTCTCCTTCATTCCCTGCAGCAAGTACTACCGGCCTCTGTCTTGTTTTCAGCCCCTATCGGTAACCTTCTACTTGTCCATTTGCAAAGGCTCTGTGAACAAGCTGCCTGCTACTGCACCAGGTGTTACTGCCGCAAAACCTTTGCATTTGTTACCTACCAAATAAAGGACCAAAGGAACTGTGGACTCCTGTAGTACTCACTGTCTGCTTCAGCTCCTCTATAAAGGTTCGCAAGCAATCCTCTTCACACCTCCTCCTTACACTCACACTCTCTGTCTAGTTCCATTTCTGTTGCTGTGATGAAACACTGACAAAAAGCATCTTAGGGAAGGGAGGTGTGTATTTGGCTTACAGTTGCACATTATAGCTCATCATTTGGGGAAAGGCAAGGCAGGAACTCAAGCAGCTAGTCACGTCACATTCAAGAGGAGAGAAAAACAAATGCATACCCAATGCTTCCTGCTTGCTACTTACGAGTTTTTTGGGTTTTTTTTTTATACAGTTCAGAGCCTGGCCTAGGTAATGATGTCACCTACAATGGGCTGTGTCAATCAACAATCAGGACAACCCCACAGACATGCCCACAGGTCTGTCAGATCTGAATAATTTCTGAAATGGGACTCTTCCCATGTGATCCTTGGTTGTAGCAAGCTGACATTTAAAGCACTCAGCAGCATACAGCAATGAGATTCTACTCACGGCTCAGGTCAATTTCAAATGTCTGCTCCTCCCTGAAGCACTCCAAACCAGGCTTTCTGACTGCTTGTATCACCCCAAACTCCTCTGCTTGTTCATATAAACCTAGTTCTCTCTCTAGAAGGAAGGCTCAGCACATCTTAGCTACATTCTAGAGTCCTCATGCTCAGAGAACTCACTGTGGAGTCCTGATGCATTGTTGGTCTCTGGCTCCTATTTGTTGGAGAGATTAGAGGCCCAGAAAATCACTGAGAGTTCTAGTCACCCACTGATGCAGTGGCTGAGATCAAATTCTTCTCTTAGCTTTTTTTCTAAAGGCTCATGTGACACTTCGCTGTAAAAATGATGCAAATTAAAAGATTTATGAACACAAAAATTGAAACTCATCAGCTATAGACAGGCTGCCCTGGAAGCCAGAACAAAGGCTCACTGTCTTCTACTCCTGTGAGAGCCTCAAACCCTATAAAGAATATTTTGCCAGGTCCATTAGTAGCTGAGGAAGCTGCCGAGCCATGACAAAGCCAAGTACCTCTCTTCTGCGGCATGCAGAGAACGTGACCTAAACTCTGGCCGGATGACACTTTTCTGACCCCAACAAGACATTCACATTCACTAATTTTTTATTGTGGGTTAATTAATCCCTTTTTTTCAGTTTTGTATAAACACTAAGAGCTGTGTAGGGAAAATTTCCTGCAGAAGCCAATTCTCTTCAAGGAAAAACTCAGAATCCAAGACTCAGATCCCCTGCTTTTGACAATTTTGTCTGGCAAGTTCCTGAATGAATCAGATTAGCACACGATTATGATAATTACCAAGGCCTACTTCTCAGAACTGGTATCACTTTTGTACTTAATTGTGGTTAAATGTCCTTGTGAATCTCCTGGCAGAGCGGTGTCACCCCTTCAATTATCGAGCTGGAGTTACAAAGGGGGCAGCATTGTCCTCTATTAGATAAGAAGGAGGCGTGTCAGCCTGGATTAAGTCTGTAACAACACCCCATTCCCAAGACAAGTGCTCCAGTGCTCCCCAACAATGGTGTTGCTGAATTTGTTTTCCAATTACATCTTGAATGAGCTCAATAGGTCTCAAGGCATGGTAGGAGAATCTAGTTTTTGGCAATTAGGCTTGGGTACTGCTTGGAGGTAGCCATATGTTCCCTGTCCATTTCCACTCAGTCTTCAGAAGTATAGTTTACAGAAAGACAAGAGGAACTCGTTGCTTCTTATATCAGGAAGCTAGATTTTTTTTTTTAATGATGGTCTTAATGTAGCAGAGAGACCACTGGGAAAAGAACAGGGAACCATTGCCAGAGGGAGGCAGACAAGACACACGTTCATAATTGTAACAGTGATAACTGCAGTGCAGAACCTGAGGCCTCATCGCAGGTCTACTTTTCCACTGTGAGATTCTTTGACTATTCACAGGCATCTGTGGGCAGTGAATGCCATGGAAGGCACTGAGGCTCTGATCTGTGCACTAAGAGCTTGAACCACAAATGACGGCACATGTTCTTATGCTAACACTAAGCGATTCTTTAAAAATAAACTGCACTAAGATCAAATACTTGTGTCTATTAAAGTTATCCTTTGGGGAGGGAGAACACTATAGTTAATAACTGCAGTCTGAGGATCTGTGGAGAAGAGATCTTGTTGCCCAAGCACAAGATCAAACCTCAGTTCAAATCCCCAGCACCCACCTTGACTCAGCATTTTGATGTTTCTATAACTCTAATAAGACATTTGAAAAGCAGGTCCAGGCATTAAGAAACTGAAACAGAACCCCAAAAAGTATCTACATTGGCTTGCCAGTGTCTGCCTCCATTTCCCTACAATTGAAGATAAATATATTTAATCACTTGAGTTTTCTACCCAAGCCACCTTGGCTCTTGGCTTTACTGTTTGTAAATAATAACATCTACACATCACAGAAAGTCACTTTTCTTATTTATTAAAGCAATTATGCTGTACTATGTATCCATCTATAATTTACATGGCTTGCATATTTACATCTATATGTGTGTGATAAATATTTATGTTCACCCTCCTCACTTCTTGTAAGCAACTCTCACTGAAAACCAGTCTAATCCTGTTGTAGTTTATACAATAGTCTCTCATTAGTGATCATGGACATCATAAGTACTTTACACACATGTACCCACACACATACACACAAACATATAGTGCATATGCATATGTTTGCAATTACTTTCTTTGTTTAATATCTTTAAACGTCTATTTCTTTGTTGGACTGGAAAGGAGTAACTTGTTCTCAGCTGAGTTGGGAAGGCAGACAGATAAAAATTACCAATCAGCCCTCAGCAAAGGAAATCTGCATTTTAAAAATGCTCTGAAGGAAGCCTGCGTTCCCTCAGGACATGAGGTTCTCCCTCTTCAGTCTGTTCAGTAATATAGTACTTCAGTACATGATTTTCCCAGATTAATTACACAAGGCTATTCAATAATAATGACTCATTATTCTACCAACTACCTCTCATTCCAGCAAGCCTGGAACTGGCCAGATTCATCAAATGCCACTTAAAGGAACTAGCCTACCTGCTGAGAGACACACATGTGCACACAGAGACACACACAGAAAGACACATGCTCTGGCATTCTCTCTCTCTCTCTCTCTCTCTCTCTCTCTCTCTCTCTCTCTCACACACACACACACACACACACACACACACACACACATACACACACACACAAACACACAGAGGGTGGAGGGAGGGATAGAGAAGGGAGGGAGGGAGAGAGAGAAAATGCTTGTGATCACACAAGGATTTGGGGGTTGAAGGCCCCTGTGGAGGACACCTGCCTCTGAGGTGAGTGGCAAGGAGACTCTCCTAATCAGTTTAATCTAATCCCATGCATCAGCAATGTTGGTGTTTATAGAACATTGCCCATCGAAGGAGCAAGACACATTCTTCTTCTCCCTTCCTTCCTTCTAAGTCTTCATTCATACCATTCCTCCACCTCTCAGTTACTTCTTTAAATGCAGCCTAGCCCTGGCCCTTCTAGCCCCCACTCAACTCTGTTGCTTGGTAATCTAACTATAGCTAACACAATTTTTAGCTGACACTTCCTCACTCTTTTTTTTAATAAACTTTACTTTTTTAAAATGTTTTTATTCATTTTACACACCAACTACAGATCTTCTTCTCATCCCTCCTCCCACTGCCCCCTCCACCCAGCCTTCCCCCCATCCCTCCTCCACTGGGGTAAGTTCTCCCGTGGGGGGACAGCTAAGCCTGGTACATTCAATTGAGGTAGAACCAAGCCCCTCCCCACTTTATGAGGGGTCAGCAAGGTGTCCAACTATGGTTAATGGAGTCCAGAAAGCCGTCTCATGCACCAGGGATAGATCCTGATCACACTGCCAGGGGCCCCTCAAACATACCCAGCTACACATCTGTCTCCCGTATGCAGAGGGTCTAGTCCAGTCCCATGCAGTTTCCACAGCTGTTGGTCTATAGTTCATGAGTTCCTTTGAGCTTGGTTCAGTTGTCTCTGTAGATTTCCCCATCATGATCTTGACCCCACTCCTCACATAATCCCTCTCCCCTCTCTTTAACTAGACTCCTAGAGTTTGGCCTGGTGCGTGGCTGTGGATCTCTGCATCTGCTTGCATCAGTTACTGGATGAAGGCTCTATGATGACAATTAGGGTAGTCACCAATCTGATCACCAGGGTAGGCCAGTTCAGGCACCCTCTCCACTATTGCTAGTAGTCTAATCTGGGGTTGTCCTTGGGATTTCTGGGAATTTCCCTAGCATCAGGTTTCTCCCTTACCCCATAATATCTCCCTCTATCAAGACATTTCTTTCATTGCTCTCCCACTCTGTCCCTCCCCCAGCTCAACTATCCCATTCCCTTATATTCTCATCCCCCATCCTCTACCCTCTTGCATATAATAGTTATAGCCAGAAGCTGTGAAGAGCTACTGTGGTGAGGAGAACCATGCTGGAAGTGGTGGCAGGCATGGAGAAAAAGAATACCTACTAAGTGAATACCTACTAGGTGCCACTTTACAAGCCCTCATCAATGCTGTGATTAAATACCATTACCCTAGTAATGAAAAATTAGAAACTCAAAGGCATTCAATAACTTATCAAAATGGGTTCAGTAGGAGAGAAGGGGAGTTGACATGGATAAGAGGGCTGAGGAAGAGAATAATCAGAATTCATTATATGCAGATATTAAATTGTCAAATAACATGAATTAATCAGTATAGAACATGAAATCATATTTGCTCAGGTAACAAATAACATTCAGAGTTTAAGTACATGCCACCTCATTCAGCATGTCCCATTTGATAAATCGCAAGCTATGGGGCAGGGATGGTATGAGACCTTGAGTTTTTCATAGGTTTTACCCTGCCTTACTTCCCTGTGCTCCCACACTATACGGCTCTCTTACAATTCTTGCAAGGCTCCCAGTATCAGCAGAGCTTGCCTCCACTGCTTATCCCTCCAGAAGGCTACTGTGAATCACAGTTGCCATCTAATAAGGAGGAGATCACAACTTAAAATGTATAGGAGATCTGTGAGCCTGTCTCAGGGATGGAGAAGTGATCCTGAAATATAGGATGTATGAGTCTTGATGGCTAGGAGAGGCAGTTTGGTGGAAAAACACCCAAAGAAAAGGGTTGGGAAATAAAATAAAAGAGCATCCTCCCAGCCAGCAGCAGGAATTTGGTTTCATTGGGGAGTGGAGTCTTTCAAAGTTAACATCAAGAGAGAAATGGAAAAGGTGAGGTGGGGTCCAGTTAAGGGAGACACTGAATAGCAAACTCAGCAGCCCAAAGCTTGTGAGTAAACATTAAAGTTTCAAAATGTTGTTTAGGGGTCACATATGTAGATTCAGACTTCAGAAGGAGCAATCGAGGAAGGATGTACTAAAACGATGTGAGAGGGTGTGGCAGTTCGAATGTCATTGCCCCCGTAAGCTCACAGGAACAGCACTATCAGGTATGGCTTTGCTGGAGAAAGTGTGTCACTGTGGAGGCGGGCTTTGAAATCTCGTCTATGCTCAAGCCACGCCTAGTGGTTCAGTTCACTTCGTGTAGCCTGTGGACCAAGATATATTAACCCTTGGCTCCTTTTCCAGCACCATGTCTACCTGCATGCCGCCATGTCCCACCATGAGGATCATGGACTAACCCTCTGAAACTGCAAGCCACCCAATTAAATGCTTCCCTTTATAAAAGTTGCTGTGGTCATGGCGCCTCTCCAGAGCTATGGAAACCCTAACTAAGACAGAGGGCAAGGACGGAGTGAAAGAATAGGGGGAGAATGAATCCAGTGTGGTTCTCTGGGCATAGGGTGCCAGGCTGCCTGGAATATCAGAAAAATAAGCAGCAGAGGGGGAGCGTGGAGGGGATTTGGATTTGACAGGAGTGGTTCATGGCCTGGATCACCCAGCTGAGTGGGGAGCACTCCACACATTTGCCCCCATGATGAACACACCCGTCGGCCCAGCCCTCCCTTGCCTCTTGATGTGGTTCAGTCTTTTTCCAAAGTCTTCCACCGTTTTGAAGTCTTAGTCCTATACTGTAGCTAGAGTTTTCCTACCTGGCCCACAGTCAGGACAAATCTCTCTCACCCGCCAGTCCCACAGCTGCTCAGACCCAACCAAGTAAACACAGAGACTTATATTGCTTACAAACTGTATGGCCGTGGCAGGCTTCTTGCTAACTGTCCTTATATCTTAAATTAATCCATTTCTATAAATCTATACCTTGCCACATGGCTCGTGGCTTACCAGAGTCTTCACATGCTGCTGGTCATGGTGGCGGCTGGCAGCGTCTCCGGCTCAGCCTTCCACTTCCCAGAATTCTCTCCTCCTTGTCCTGCCTATACTTCTTCCTGCCTGACCACTGGCCAATCAGTGCTTTATTTATTGACCAATAAGCAACATGTTTGACATACAGACCATCCCACAGCACTATACACTGACTTTATTTGTTTTCAACCTGGCTATCCTGACAAGCTCGACCTCAGAGAGCCAGGGATCCTTATCTGTTTTACTCTCCAGCATCTCCAAAGGACCCTGATCCAGAGGAGATGCTTAATAAATACCTGTCCTATGACTATAGAAACAGTGTCCTCCTGGGGGTGTGGGGTCTAAGACACTTGTTTTTGTAGTCCAGTGTGACATTATCCATGCCCCGTCACCTCAGATGCTGTGGACAGACCCTTCATTATCCATCCCAACAGAGGATGCAGTCTTTCCCCGTCTGCATCTACCTTGCAAGGAGAAGAGACTCATTCCACCCAGGGGAGCAGAAATCAGAGGACTCACAGCACCACCATATCTGTGTGCAGGCCGTGGTTCCTACCACATATGTGATCAGTGGTTGGGATAATTATTTATTCACGAGACATGTACTTCTCAAGACTATCAGGTACAAATCCCCTTTTATAACAAATATTTTCTAGTACCTTCCCCTGCAATGAAATTAATGGGTAGTATAACTTCCCCACACAAACATTTTTTTAAATCAATGTAATACCCTAGCTATAATATATTTTAAAAAAAGAAATAAAAGGAAAGTAAGCTATAATAAAACAATCTGTATTTCACTGTCTGAGCGCCCTGGGATGATCACACTAGGAAATCCAACGAGGTAGTCAGATGCCTTCCTGGTACCCACACAGACTGATGTAGATGTGTTTTTTAAAGATTGTAACATGATGAGCCATCACCACAATGTGACTTTCCAAACTGATGAATATCTCTTAAGATCCAATAATGGGGCTGGTGATGACTAGCAGTTAAGAGACTAGCTGCTCTTACCCATTCAGGTTTGGTTCCCAGCACCCACATGACAGCTCTCAACCATCTGTAGTAATTCTAGGTCCAGGGCACCTGATACCTTCTGGCCTCCATGGGCACAGTATGTACATGGTATACCCATATACATTAAAAAATAAATAAATAAATCTTAAAACAAAGATCCAACATAATTTACCACCAAAATAAGAGCCAAGAAAAATTTCATAGTGACAGATGTTTGAAATCACAAGGGCAGTTTTATTCCTTTTTTATTCATATGTGTAATAAGTCATATTTTAAACTCATTCTCGTGATAGCGTGATTCAGCATAAAAGGTTGTAACACTGAGGCCAACCAGTCTTAATGCACGTTTCAAAGTCATGTTTTACACTACTGAAGACAAAATTCATGTATAATATAGTCAGGTACACATATTGCCCCAAGTCAGTGTTTCTATCAACAATACAAGGGCGAGAAAAAAGTAAGTTATAGCAAAGTTTATATATATATATATATATATGTGTGTGTGTGTGTGTGTGTGTGTGTGTGTGTGTGTGTGCATGTACATTATTACTAACATCTTATTATCATCATCATCAATACCCCACTGAGTCTACTTAATGCTGGTTGACCACTTTTGAAGAGATGTGGCACCATCCATTGGGGCCTGGACAATTTACTAAGTGCCACATCCCCAAAGTAAAGTAAATCTCCCTTCCCCCAGCAGCCATCAGCTGCCAATATCTCCCCTTTGTGAGAACCTCCCCTGTCTGACTATCTTGACTTTGTGTAGATTCTGTGCAGGCAGCCACATCTGCTGGGAATTAATGTGCGATGTCCTACTCTAACCCAATCCACTAGGTGGTACTTCTGATCTCAATCATGTTATAGGCTGTCAGGAAGTCTTCAAAGTGTCAAGGCCAAATAAAGATCTAGTCCCTAACCCAGGACAAGGGGAGGAAAATTTGCAGAAGTGTCCCATGGTATCATCAGGCATTGCCAAAGAGAGGAGATAAAAAGTAATAGCCTAATTTTCATTAAGTGATTGCTCTCATAAAGTAGAAGAACTTTACTCACCAGGACATTAACCCTGCATTGCTCAGACAATTAAAGGAAGTCATAAATTAATCCATAATCACAATCTGAAAAGAGAATTTATCCTGGTGCCGAGGATGAGAAAGAAGGGAAATTATCTCAGAGACATTTCTGTTCTGCAAGACACACCAGACCCTCCAGGCTGTATGGTTATCACCCTCTTCCTTTTATCCACATCATTCCATTTTATCTCTTTTCTCCCTTCTCTCCTTCCATTCACCTGAACAGTCCCCACCCCAAACCCCCAAGCTCAGGATTTAAAAATGGAAATGGTGAATATTCTTTTGTTTACTCTCGAAGAACATTGACTTTCTCTAATACAAAATTTCATTCAAAGAATGTTCCTTTGTGCTGAAGACTACCATGCAGCGCTAAATAAAAATGGAGCCTAGAAAGTGAAAATAATAAGGTGGTTAAGGGATTGTGAGGTGTTATCTTTTTTATTCTATTTTTATTGGTGTTCATGATAATATTTGAGCAATGGATATGTATAGAAAGAGAGAATACAAGGAGCAAAAGGAACAGACATGGGAGAAGACAGGTCATCTACAACACTCAGGGCACAGGAAACACCTGTTTTAGAATCCTAGTCATGAATCTACGCAGAGGGCATTGTTAGCCCATTTTAGAGATGCTGAAAGTGCGTGTAAAATCTCATTTTTTTCTTGTAAAGCTAAGACTGAGTTTCAGCCTTAGCTGTCTCTAGAGATCAAACTTTGAGCTTTGGAGTGAGAAATGATGAAGAACAGACAGATGATGGACACAAAAGAAACACGTTGAAGCTTCTGCTACTCCATAGCCCTCTAGCAAGTGATGAAAAGATGATTTGTGGGGCTCCTTTAGCAGGTGGTTCTTCTCTCTCCCAGTTTTAGAGGGACACAATGGGAAGATGAGATAAGGGCCAGAGCACTAGGGTATGGACACTTGTCTGGTCATCACAGACATGATTCTCCTTTAACATTTTGACCATCAGTCAGTCTGTATGCATTGCCTAGAAAGACAGACGACACAGTACAAAGATCTGTTTTAGTATTTAAGATTCAAAAGCCTAGGTCTAAGGGAACAGTGAGAGTTTTTGTGAGCCTAAAAAGAAATATGGGAAGTGCACTAAGGGGCAAAAGTTCTGGTTTCTACAGAGAATTCTGCTCAACTGAAGACGTGGGGAGGGTGGAGGACCAGATGAGGGGGAGAATTCAGGGACCCCATGAGTAAGTTGGCAGCATTTGCTTCTAACTGTGGCCAAGCACTTCAACATCCCTATTCTCAGGGCTTCATTACAATAATATGTAGAGAATTCTGAGTGTAGAATCACTGCAGAGAACATATGATTCAGAGAAAAGGTAAACAGGGGTACAGGGTCAAAGGTGCAGCTGGCCAATCTTATGCATTGCTCCTCGCTACCGACCTATCTGGCTTCCTCTGGACCCCAATACAATAAGAACAAAGTACCCACAAAATGCCCTTGACCCAAACAAAATAAATGAAATTCATGTTGAATGTGCTGTCTGCTGTGTTCTTGAGCCAGCCTGAAGCAACCACTTAGTAATGAAGAATGCATTTACGAAGAGGGCAAAGGGACTCTGGGGTTTCTGACTTCCTGTGGATCCTCAGGCCACACACCACTGCCCTGCAGAGCTTCCAAACCCCTGTGGATAGCTGGGTGTTAGATTTCGGCACCATCCATATCCTTGGCTTCCCTCGTGCCTGAGCTGACATGCACGGTGTGCATCTGTAAATAGTGGGTATCAGGCAATCATGCATCCCTTTGATTTTGACAAATATCAAACAAACAAACAAACAAAAACTGAAAGGAAACCTGGGCAATGGTTGTAGTGGGTAGCCATTCCAGCTTTGATCTGGAAGTTCCAACCCCCACTGAGGCTTCGGTAACTGTCACGCCTACAAGGTGGGGCCGAGAGAGGACCCTGAAGACCCGAGATCCCGATGTGCCAGCTCTCTTGGTTCCTGGACCCTGGACGCTGGAGGTAGACCGAGTGGAGTTCTCCAGAGAACACCGCCGGACTGCATCTTTCCCAGACCCTGTAACCTATCCCTTCACTTGTAAGTTAACCCACAAAATAAACCTCCCTTTTAACTACGTGGAGTGGCCTTAATAATTTCACCAATAAATGGTATATTCTTTGTGTTTTGATTCTCATAAAATGCTCCCCAGTAATATTCTTATAGACACACCATGACTCATGGTTGTTTCTGTTACTTAGATACACTGGTTACCTACCGCATCTGAAACACATAAAAATATCACACACCACCACAGATAGTACCTTGAGGACAATATGGTGTTACTGTACCTCAAAAACCAATAATTTACTCTGAAAGTCTACACTTCCATCACTTCCATGACAACAAATGTACAAAGATATTCATTGTGAAATTTCAGAACAGCACAATATTGGCAGTAACTCTGATGTGTAACATTAGAGTTGGTTGAATAAAATGTTTTACCTTCACAATAGATACTACATACTCACCCAAAAGGATGGAAACAGGACATGTAAGCTGATGTGGACTCAGTGTTGAACAAAACAGTAAAAAGAACAAAGGTCCAGTATGCCACCATATACAAAAAACAGGAAATATCCGTATCTGTCAATCAAATGTCTATACATATTATTAATGTTGTTGCTGTTATTAAAAGATTTATTTAAAAAAGATAAGAATGGTACCTGTATACATAAGTAGGACTATAATAATGGATAGGTGTGGAGCAAGAACGCTCAGAGGTCTACAGAGTTTTGTGGGACTGTATATTAGCTTTGACTCTTCAAAAAGTTAGGAGAGATTGAAAAAGAATTTCTCCTAGCTTTAAGGAGATGAAACAGACAAGACAAAATGCAGGGTATTTGTTTCCCAGTGTGGTACAGCATACACATCTCTATACATCTCTACAGGTTGCATTCACATAGCTCCAAGTTTCATTTGTGTATGCAAAGTTAATTGGTTTATTTATATACCGAGCACATATAGCACAATATTAGCAGTCAGGAACCTTGACAACTATATTATTTTCAGAACAATGAACTCTCTTGGTAACTTTCTCTTCAGAAAAATGTTGGTGGCATCATGAGTCCTTTGTATTTTCTTTTCTGTAAACTGTTCGTATAATTTGCCAATTTTTATTTTGGATTACTGGTTGTTTATCTCACCAAACCACAAGAGATTTACATATTGTAAGAAAAATCTCCTTTGTGATAAAATTGAAGGTATTTCTTCCTGTCTTTCTTTCATTGCTTATGAAATTTTTCCTAGGTAGAATTTTTAAGATTTATTTTTATTTATGTGCATGTATAAATTTCAGTATGTATGTATGCCATATAAATGCAGGTAACTACATGGGCCAGAAGAGGACTTTGGGTCCACTGAAGTTGGATTTGGAGGTTGTGAGATGTTCAGATGAGTGCTAGGAATCAAACTTGAGTCCTCTACACACTCAACACAAGCTCTTAACTGTTGAACCATCTCTCCAGTCCCCAGATAGAATTGCTGTAGCTAGCCATAATCACAAAGTTTTTCTTTTTGTTACAATTATGTTAACAAAAGTAAAGATTGGGCCCATGTTTTCCTCTAATATAATTATGATGATCACAAATATAATTAAATATTTAAACCATCTGAAACGCATGTATGCTTAAGTGAAGTAGGGATAAAATACATGTTTTCTTCCATCTCCTATTGTTTCAACATCATTTTTGAATAATTTATTTTTCTCTATTACTAAATTCCTGTGTATATCCAAGTCAATTTCCTATACATATGTCCTTTATTTCTTAAAGCATCTTGTAAAATGGGTGTTGCTCCTGATGAGGCTACATGGGGTCAGAGAAAGTGTATATGTCGGAGCTAGGAAAACACAAGGGCAGTAGGATATGGTTATGGAGACGCAGAAAATTTAGGGCTGTGGCAAATGCATTTATATGAGATAAAAGCTTCATAAATTAATAAACGTCATTGTATTTATTATGGCTCTTGCCAAAGGAAATAAATGCAGTAAATGCCTTGTTAAAAAAAATACCATGTTATTGGTTGAATTATTAGTGAGCAGCGACCCTAATTAACAAGGTAATAACTTGCCAACTTGCTGACAGGGCAGTTTTTCAAAACTCATCTGTGCCAGGTAAGCCTCCTACAGGGTAAGAAAATGCATGAGACAGCAAAGGACAAAGAATAAGACTGTGGTCATTGATCAGCTCTCATAAAGGTGTGTGTTCTGGTCCCCATCTCCTTCAAACCTGCCATCACCACAGTTGATATATTTAATCTTATACCTGACAAGGAGAGCTGTGTTAGAGACCTCTGTGTCTTTGCTGCCTTTCCATCCTCTTCCTTGCTTCCAGCCACAGCTCCTGGGTACCAGTGGGTGATCTCTAAGATGCTGACTATGCCTGCCCTTGCATCCTTTCCTTTGCTTCCAGCCACAGCTCCTGGGTACCACTGGGTGATCTCTAAGATGCTGACTATGCCTCTTTCCAGTATCTCCTTTGCTTCTAGTCATGGCTGGAGGGTACCCAGAAGTTTGAACTCTTAAGATGTTAGCTATCTTCATTGTTTTATCCTCTCCTTTGCTTCTGGCTGTGGCTTGTGGGTACCACTAGCAGATCTCTAAGTTGCTGACTACCTAGATTTCTTTGTTTGCTCCATGAGAAGTAAGCATTTGTGACAGTGGGGCTCACTGCATATCAGAGTCTAATTTTCTCAACCAGTGAGCAAATAAGAGATGTTTGTTAGCTTTACATGATCTGTCTGCCCAGTGTTCTTCCGATTTTCATCTCTTATATTAGGGGAAAGAGTTCAACGAAGGTCAATTCCATCCATACTGCTGGTACCCCACTGAACACAGATCTGAAGAGGCAAGGCCAGAAGACCATCCAAAATGTAATATGAATAAAAAGGCAGTCAATATGATCTCCTGAGTTAGTGATGGAAAGCTAATACGCTGGGACCCTTTGCTTATCTTTGCAGTGGGCCCTTTATCTGAGAAAAGGAACACATTTACAATTGAATCCGAATATTTAAACAGTAAACTTTTCTTCCTTCCAAAGGCCATCTTTGTGACAACTGATTGTTAATATTAATTCCAAAGGAATCTCCTCTGCTCCCCAAAAGTTTAATTAAGAGTTATGTTCTAACAAGCTTGATAGAGACTAAAAATTAGTCCAACAATCTATGAATCAATACTTATCAGAGACTTTAACCAAATAAAATATCGATTCAGATGAGGTTTCCTTCAGAGAATAATCCCATGTTCTTGTCTCATCCCAGCTTGGTAATTTAGGAGAACATGAGGTGTGACTATAAAGTAATGAGAACGATTACACTTGTCACACATGAAAATCAATCTTGTCATCCAGACAACTCAAGGCACTTAGATAATTTGAGACCTCTTCACTTACATAAATTGGAACACTCTAGGGTGGAAGAAAATTTTTGTAATGGGTTATATCTCAAGATAAGTGAATATGGGGTTGGTTGAATTAACTGTTCCTCTAAATTAATAGCTTGGGTTTGATTCCGGTTTTAGGTGTCTTTTCTTTATTTAGTATTTCACATGTGTGTAGAACATATCTTGATAATATTTACCCCTTTCTTCTCTCATTCTAACTTCTACTAAATCTGTCCTATGTTCTTCTCTCAACTTGAGTTTTTTAATAGCCACTGAGTCCAATTTGCGCTGCCCATACATGCATTGGGTAAGCACATCCTCTGAAGCATGGTTAACATACCAAGGGTTACACCTTTTACAAACACACCTTTGTTTTCATTTGAAAAATTTTTTGTACAATGTATTTCCATCATGTTTTTTCCCTCCCCTAACTCCTTTCAGATGCTCCCCACTACCTCATCTCCCTACCCCCCAACTTCATGTTCTCTCTCTCTAAAAACAAATGAAAAATGAAAATCAAAACAAAACCACAAAAACCAAAAAAAAATGCTAGAACAAAGCAAAAGACCCCAACACACACATACACGCACGCACGCATGCACAAAGTTCATTTTGTGTTGGCTTACTCCTGGGAATGGACCCTGACCTGAAGTGTGCTAAATGTACCTAGTGACACTCCATTGGAGGAAACTGATTTTATCTTTGCCAGTACATATCAATTGCAAGGAGCTTCTTGGTTAGGTATGGGAGCCCATGTCCACTTTCCCTTCTCAGTGCTAGAACACTACCTGACTTGAACCTGTGCCAGTCCTATGAGTGGCACCACAGTGTAGCTGGAGAATTTCTCTCCAGCTCCCGCCAAGTCCCGCCAGTCCCAGAGCCCACTTATAAAAACACACCGACGCTTATATTATTTAAACTGCTCGGCCATTAGCTCAGGCCGACCATTGTCTAGCTCTTACTCTTACACTAAGCCCATTTCTGTTCATCTGTATGTTGCCACGTGTTCCATAGCTTTACCTGCTGTCTCTACATGATGCTCCCTGGACGGCAGCTGGTGTCTCCTCCCCTCTGCCTTTCTCTCCTTTTGTTCTCTCCTCTCTGTTAGTTCCGCCCATACTTTCTGTCTGGCCACTGGCCAATCAGTGTTTTATTTATACAGAGCGATATCCACAACACCACAGCCTCTGTGAGTTTATATGTTTATCAGTCCTGCTGTGTCTGGAAGACAGTTTTCTTGGAGTCATCCACTATTACCTCTACCTTTTAAAATAGTTCCACCTCCATTTCCACATAAATCCCTCAGCCTTGGGTATCCCATTTAGGACTGAGTCTTCTAAAGTCTTTCTTTCTCTCTCTGAGTATGTACAGTTTTGGATCTCTGTGTTAATTACCATCCACTGCAAAAAGATGCTTCTCTAATGAGGATTGAGTAAGGCTCTGATATATGGTTACAGTAATATGTTATTAGGAATCAATATATTGCTATGTTCCTTTAGCATAATAATAGTATTAAGTTTTCCCCATGGCCCTTGACCATCCTATCTAGTCTTGTTTCTTGACCACTTTAGCAGTATCAGGTTCCAGTTGGTTACATATCATGGAATGTGCCTTAAATCCAATCCAAAAATGGTTGGTTACTCCCATAACATATATTCCACTACTGCCTCAGTATTTATTACAGGCAAGTGGCTGTTGTAGGTCACAAGGTTTGTAGCTGGCTGATATTGATGATTACCTTTCTTCTCTAGTACAAGGTACAAAGGACAGATTGCAGAGTAAAGTGTGCAGTGTGCAAAGTAACTTCAAGCACCATGAATGCTAGTCAGTAGGGGTGAAGTTTCTAGGTGGACTCCAATTCATCCTCAGCAACAATGCCTTACCATAAGGTTGTAAAGAATAACCCATAGCTTTGGCAATGGCCTGTGATGCTTTGAGGACCCAGGAGACCCTTTTAGCCAAGGATTCAACACGATGCAACCCATTCCCAATACTGGAAGATTTTTTTGGTGGCATAGGATGTCCAGTTCGGGCATTGTCTCTCCCATTATATGGTGATTCCATCTAAATACCTTTCATATGCGTATATATTTTAGGAAGCTTCTACAGTTGTAAGTTTCCATACGGTTTTCAAAGAGCCTTTAGTATTAGTTGTCCCTCCCCAAATTACTGCCCTTACCCTGCTCTCCTGTTTCCCTCCACATCTATTCTTCTTATTCTAGCTTCCCCTTTATCTCTCCATAGCAATATATTCTGTTTTGTTCTCAGGAGATCCAGGTACCAGGCTTTTAAAGAAAACTGGCTTTCCCTCCCTAACTAGCCAACAACTGTTCATTGCTCACCAGCTAGGTGTGGAAGCTGATTTTATGGGGACAGCCTCTGCAGTATCTTCCAATACGCCAGACTTGGGAGCATGTGTGTGCACGTGTGTGTTGGTTGGAAGAAGGTGAGATTGGAGGAGACTAAAAGGAGAGGAAATACTTTTAAGAATTTGCAGTGCCAGTGAATAGGAAATAGCCAGCATCTCCATGGCTCACGCTGTACAATCTTAGCGAGCTATTTAGACGCTCCCTGCCTGTTTCCTCACAGAAAACAGAGGCAAAAGCAGCTGCCTCCTGTGCCTAGTGTGCATGTCCAGGGCAGTCCTGGTTGTAAAACACTCAACATCACCCAGGTGGAGCTTGATGACAATGACTAAGGTGACATAATACCGAAGACAGATTTTTTTTTTTTTGAGGTAAGATTGTCATTAGCTCTCAAAATGTATTTTAGAAATGAGAGAAGTCTTCACTTCAGAAGCACCTAATTTCAAATAACTTATTTGGTATGAAAGAAACTATATTCTAAACAGGAAATACAGCCTGGCTGGTGTGTGGACAAGGGACAGAAGCCAAATGGGTATCTGCTCTCCCCACCTCTTGTCTCATTTGCATAATTGTGAAGAAGGACCTGCCTCATATTCAACAGCAGGTTGCTTGAAATCCCAGTGAATCTGTACTGTCAAAGCAGTTTGAGCCACATAAAGGGTAGACATTAAGTAAAGTCAGGCACCAGTCAACAGCACATATTGATTGATTTCTGTGTGAAGAGCATTGCATTTTGTGCTGAATGAGATCCTGTACGCTCATTCTTCAAGGCAGGGAGTTGACCTGGTGTAGGTTGACCTGAGTTTTTCTGTAAAAGCATTCCCAAGATAGCTGCTTAAGCAGCTGTTAACCGAAAGAGAAAACTACATTCCTGGTACCTTTCACTCCTCAGCCTCACGGTGCTCCCAGGGTGTCTCCCTTGTTGTGGACCCATCTCTCTTCACCACACAGCCTCTCCTCAGACCTGAGAAAGGCTTTAGAGCCTGGAGAGCAGGCTAAGAATTCAGCTTTGCACTGTTTAAAAATAAACAAGAGTGGATTGTGTGGTAAGCCAAAGCTATCTATATTCCTTTTTAACTCATTTTCAATTTGATAATCACTTTGGATATTTAATTGCATTTAGATTGCATTTGGATTTCTTCCTGCAAATGAGCAAAAGCTGAAAAAGCACCTTGTTCATAGGCTGGGGGCCTTGCTGTTTGATTTTTGCTCTTCCCTCTTTTTCTAAAACAGCTCCTTGGGTTGGGTGGGGGGTGCTGCATGGATGTGGATCCCACCTGAGCTCTTGATGGTCATGTGCCAGTTGTACCTATACTCCAAGGAGCCAGATCTCAGGAAGGTCCCCTAGCACTTATGCCTGTGTGCTCCCTGTGGGTATTTGGGCTTGGTTGGTCTTCACACTCTTGTCCCACCTCAACCCTCTCAATATTCATTTTTATTAAAAATCACATTATTTACATTAACCCAAGTTCTCCCTCTGAATTCCTTTTGGAAACTGAAGAAGAACTGTGAATAGACAGTCCGTATCCATGCAGCTGGATTCTCTGTGTCTTCATCACTTCACATGCTCAATATGCACTCTTGGCAAAAGTGTCTGGGAGGTGTTTTGTTTTCTGTCTATCTGTGCTGGGTGTTGCTTGTACAAGGAAATGAGGAATAGCAGTCAGCAGCAGAAGTTTAAAATCTCCTGGGATGCAAGAGAGGCAATCGTAAAAGAATGTCAAGGTGGGATCCTACAAATCTGAATAGTTAGATACACCAAAGCATGAAGGCAAGTAAAACTTCCCTCAGTTCTAATTGACTCAGTTTTTAAAAATGTGACACTTTAATTGCAGCATTCTCAGACTTTTACCTGGAAGTAATTGTTGGAATGAGCTTAAACCTTTGCCTCTAAGATGGCTGCAGAGAAGAGACAAATTGTCATGCTTCAAATTGAGTCTGCCTACAGCAAAAATCAATGAAAGAAAAGGAAGGAGGAGGAGGAGCATATAGAAGGAAAGGAGAAGAAGGGAAGGAAGGATAATGGAAGATAGATGATAGATAGATAGATAGATAGATAGATAGATAGATAATAGATAAAAGATAATTGATTGACAGATATCAGATATGCATAGATAGATGAGAGAGACAGATGATGAATAATTAAATTACAGGTGAATAGATAATAGACAAATAGATACATGGTAGATAGATGATACAGTTGATAGGTAAATGATTGCTAGAAACATAGTTCATAGCTATATACAGATAGACACTCAGAACAGAAAAGACTGGAATTAAGTAGGTTATTAGAAGGGAAAACAAGTATTGTTATCTCTAAAGGAAAGTTCAGAATAAGTCTCAAATACATTTTCTCTGTTTTACAGTTTTGTTGGGAAAGTGTCTCCTTCTTCCCCAAAGAAATATTACATAGGGTCATTAAACAAGGGAGGGATATATACACTATAGGGAACCGCCTACAAAGATTCGCAATTTAACAGCTTTATGTAATTTTTCGTTGAATTTTTATGCCATTGATTAGTCCATTTTTTTTTTACCTTTACTTATTTTGTAAGAGTGAGAGTTGGGGAGGGGTGAGTATGCCACAGGGTGTGTGTCAAGGTCAGAGAACAATTTCCAGGAGAAGGTTTTCACCTTCCACCACGTCAATTCCAGGGCTTAAACTTAGGCCCTCAGGTGTGGTGACGAATGCCTTTATCATGAACCATCTTATCAACACTGTTAGTTCATGTCTCTATCAGATTCCTCTCAGCCTTGTGAATGAAGAAACCATAATCTCGACTCCATTGCTGAAGGAATCTGCCCAAGGAAAATGGCGATGAAGGAAGCAACTCCTCAGCAGAGCCCATGGAAGGGGAGGAAGGGATTTTGGACTAATCTGGAAAACAAAGGAGATTTATGAAACTCTAGTCTACAAAGAAGGTTTCCACCTCCTCATGCTAAGTAGATCCTCTCTCCTCTGCCATGGTTGCTGTTTGTACACCAGTCTAAATAGATGATTATAAACTATGTGTGAGGTGTGTGGGGAGATGGCTCAGCAGTTAAGAGAATTTGAGGCTCTTGCAAAGGACCTACGTCCAGCTCCCAGCACCTACATCAGGCAGCTCACAACCATGTGTAACTCCAGCTCCAGCCCTCTTGTAGTCTCTGCAGGCACAGGCACACGCATACATATTTTTTAATTTTTTTAAAAAACCTTATGAATTCATTGCTCTCCCACTCCACCCCTGTTCAGTTCGACCATCCAGTTCCCTTATGTTCTCATCCCCCATCCCCTACCCTCCATTGCCCCCCATCCCCAGTTTACTCATAAAATTTCTTAATAAAAAAAAATTTTTTTAAGTGAATTCATATGACCAATTGAACTGAGAATCTAGTCCTGAAATGGAGCAATGAGCTCCAATGTCTTCATTTTATAGAGAATCAAAGCTTATTAAGAAATATGCCACACCCCGCCTTGGTAAATCAAGGCATTCCTGCCACTCTCCAGCTCTTACTTTCCTCACTCATCTTTTTCACACTCGTCTCAGAAATTCAAAATCAGTGAGAAACACCCCACACTCCTCAATTTAGCTTTTATAACGCTCCACTCAGTGTCCCACGCCCACACCAGCCTCATAGGAGTCAGTCACTTTGGAGTATAATTTGTGGCTCGTTGACTTTTGGTTAGGACTGCGGTCCAGTGGAACTGTGTGAGCATTCCCACCTCCAATTATCAGGTGCACTGCCACCTGACCATCCCAAACACAGGCATCCTGTGACATTCAGATTAGTGTCCCCTGGCTGATGTAGTCACAGGAAGAGAATCATACCTTTGTTTTCTTGTTGAGATGACTCTTGGATCCACCAAAAAACTTTTTTGCAGGGAAGTAGAGTAAAGAAACAAAGACCTGGGAAACATACAGTGTATGAAATTTTCTTTTACTAGTACATCCTTGAAGCCAAGTTTTGGGGATTGTTTAGTTACTTTTTTTTTTTTTTTTTTTTTTTTTTTTTGATGAGATAAAACACCATGACCAAGATGATTTATAAGAGAAAGCATCTAACTGGGCTTATGGTTCCAGGAGATTAGAGTCCATGATGGTGGAGTAAAGACATGGCAGCAGGAACAGCTGTCAGCTCACATCAGAGAGAGCTAACTGGAAACCCCAAAACCTCCCCCAGGGACACACCTCCTCCAACAAGACCACAACTCCTAATCCTTCTAAGAGTTCTACCAATTAGGGACCAAGTTTTCAAACACGTGAGCCCCCGGGGGCCATTCTCACTCAAACCACTACAGGAGTCTAATCACAAAGGTGTTGCCTTTCTGCTCTTTCAAATGACACATTTCACACACTTGTGCACATGTACATACATATTCTAGTAAAGTCATCACTTGAGAAGTAAGGGCTACTCTTTCCCTTCATTCCTGGGAGTGCTCCACTTTGCACAGAAACCAGATTATATAAATAGAATAGAAGAATCAGGTAATTTAATTGAGTATTCGGCAGTCATGAGTTAAGACAAGACACCTTATAATTAGATGCAGCATGCTCAGGGTTAAAATTTAATGATCTCATTTTTCCCTGTATTTGAGGGGTGTGTAAATTCAGCTCAGGGCAAAGGTGTTATAAAGAGGCAAATTATTACTCGCTGAGTTTGCACTTGTCTCGCAAGCCCTTGTATCTGAACCCTCTGAGATATTGAGATTCTAGTCTTTTTTATATGAAATCCTGAATTTGGATTCTGTGGTCCTACTTCATATTTTCTGTGCAGATGTAAAGGAAATTAAACTAGACCTAGTTCTGTGAAAAATATATTGAAAAAATATTCTGCACTTCCTTTGAAATGTGTTAAAGGGACTGGAGAGATGGCTCGGTGGTTAAGGGTGATTGCTGCTTTTGCAGAGGAGCTGAATTTGGTTCCTAGCAACCTGTAACTCCAGTTCAAGGGAAACTGATGCTTTCTTCTGGCCTCCAAGGACATTTCACTCACATGGTATACACTTATTCAGACCTATACACATAATACATTTTTAAGCTGAAATTCCCCCAGATCATTGAGTTTATTCCAGGACATTTAAGCTTAGGAAAATATTTTCAGAGATAAACAGCTGAAGTAAAAAATATAAAGCAGTTGTGAAGAGAGAAGGAATCTGCAGTAACAGAAGAGAAAATCGAGTAATTGAATTCGTTATGCACCAGGCATGGGTTCAGACAAGATGCTGAAGCCAGAGGTCAAGGGGTGTGTGCAGCACGTCACCTCTGTGACAGCATTCGTGCTAGCCACTTCTGCTGGCTCTGCTTCCCCTTCTGAATAAGTGCTCCCTTTTACTGCTTTTAGCTCTCAAATTCTTATAACAGTGATGATAATGCAGTATTTATATGCGTGTATATATATCTTTTTAAATTATTTTTAAGCTATAACACTACAGAATACTATCAAAAAACACTACAGAATACTATCAAAAACACTATTTCATTTCTGTTTTATTTTATTTCAGTCATTTCTAAATAATAGATTGCAACTGTATTATTTCTCACTTTTTGTTTAATGTAATTTCCTCTGGCTTGAAAATACACACTGTATGTCAGAAATACCTGAAAATAGAAATTTAAAATGGAAACATAATACAACATAACTCTAATGGTCTCAGTAGAACTTGATGCATAAAACAATTTCTTGGTTATTGTTGCTGTTTGTTTGCTGTTTTGGGATTTTTTATTGTTTTTTTTAATTGTTTTTGTAAGGGAAGGAGATGGTTTGAATTCTGGTAAGCACTACCTCGTGTTTCTGCCTTGCATCTTATTCAATCATCCCCACCAGTGTAAATTAAAGCATTAAATCTTGTTATTCCTCTGTCAGAAATAACAATGGTTTTTCCTATGGAATGGGAACATCTTAGGAGATCATGTGGGAAGGAAAAATGTTCTCAGAATGCTCACAAGTCCTGCCACTCTGAGACTCTCAGTTGATCTCAGATTCAGCTCCCTCAATACCTACCCAGCACCATCTTTATAATCAGAAATACAGATGGAAGCCTCATGGTTATCCAGGCCACTTGGTTATTAACATCCATGTTCCTTCCTCCTTGGCTGGCATGACTAACCCTCACAAGCTTTTGATCACACAGCAGAACTAGATTGCATCCATCCTGAAGCTGTGCATACTAAACTCCAAAATACTTAGATTCTTTCTGAACCAGTCCCAAATGTGAGTGCCTCAAACACTATCCACTAGCAAGCTTTGATTAGTCACACCCTAGATTTCTCTGACAGTACAGAAAAACAAAAAAACAAAAAAACAGACTTATCTTCTGCAATGAGAAGGAAGTCTAAACCATAGCCTGGGTAAGAGAGGAAAACAGCAATTTTGCATCACAGCTCTACCAAAAGCTAAATAAAAAAAAATATTGAGGATCTTGTCAATAAAATATACATCACAGAAATGCTCCAACAGCTATTCCAAATCAAGCAGTGTCTGCCAGGAACCATCTAATTAGAGTCTTCCACCACTCATACGATGAAGACATTATGACTACAAGTGTCCTGGTTACCCTTAATTGTCAACTTGACAAAGCCTAGAATCATCTGAGAGGAGGTTTCGACTGAGGAATTTCCTGTATCAGATTGGGCATGGGCATATCAAGGAGAGGCTGTCTTGATTCATGGTTAATGCAGGAGCACCCAGTCCCCTGAGGGCGGCACTATTCCTAGTCAGATGATGCTGGGATGTATAAGGAAACTAGGTAACTGTGAGCCTAAGAGCAAGCCAGCGAGTGAGCTGGGGAGCAGTGTTCCCTCAAAGTTGCTGCTTCAAGCTCCTGCTTTGAATTTTGGCCCTGGTTTCCCCAATGGCAGACTGTAACCTGGAAGTATAAGCCAAATGAACCCTTTCCTCCCTAAGTTGCTTTAGGTCAGAGTGTTTTATTGCAGCAACAAAAGTAAACTAAAACAAAGGAAGAAGTCTACACATTTAAGAACACAGAGAGTAAGCCAAATGAGGTGGCACACACCTTTAATCCCAGCACTGGGGAGGCAGAGGCAGGCAATCTCTGTGAGTTCCACGCCAGCCTGGTCTACAAAGTGAGTTCTAGGACATCTTGGGCTGTTACACAGAGAAACCCTGTCTTGAAAAGCAAAACAACAAAAACAAAAACAAATGTGGAGAGTTATCAATGACTCCCAGAATCTGGAGGAGAGCTATGGGGTGGTTTCTGACTTCAGGTCCATAGAAGGAGCCACACCTGCAGACATTTTCAGACTTCTGGTCTCCTCACTTGCACTGTAATATATATATATTTACGTTGTTGTAAGCTACGTAATCTGTGACAGTTTGTTACAACAAGCCTAGGAAGTTACCGCCGTCATCCTCAGAACGGATGACTTACTAAGCTGTCTGCCTCAGGCTGTGCTATGGTACCATATCTCAACAACAAAGCAACCTATAAGGAAAAATGTGTTCTTATTGTTCCTATCAGCAGATAGAAGCTGACACCCAGAGACTTTCAAATCTTCATAAAAGGGAAACAGTGACACTCACCCTTTCTCCCTGATACCAAGGGTTCTTTTAGGGAATTGCCCTTGCACAACATGACGTATTAGAGCTTTCATTAAAAATAAAATCTGAATGACGGAGCTTGGAGTTGACATAAATGTAGCTCCATCTTCTGTGCCCTTTAACCGTGCGTCCATGTGACACAGCAGAGGCATAGCCTGGGAGTAGAGTGGTAGATGTTTACATTGCTTCTCCCTCCCCTTCCATGTTTGCTGGACTGTGGGGAGGTGGGGTGATACGCAGGTCCTGTTTACGGTTATCAGTGTCTTCTCAGCACTTAGACCAGTACTGAGTCTCTGCATGAACCACTGCCCACTGCAAAAGGAAGCTTCCCTGACAAAGGATGAGAGCAGAGCCAATATGTTTAAGTCATCCTAGTTAAACTCAGTGTATTCCCACACCCCAAAGACTTATAGGAGAGGGACTTGCTGAGAAGAAGAGGTTCCGTGGAAATCGGAAGAAGAGGGGGTGAATGTGATCAAAATTTATTATAGATGTATATGAAACTATCAAAGAATAAATAAAGTATACTTACCTGCCAGGGGAGATACCATGATCAGGAAGGTGGTTTTTCCCCAGGGCGAGGCTTATCCATTGCATTCTGGATGTGCTGTCCCCTGCAATTTCCCCAAATGAGGGAAACTCGACTGCATTAATTTGTGGTAGTCAGGGACTGTGTTCAGGCTCTCTCATAGATAGATAGATAGATAGATAGATAGATAGATAGATAGATAGATAGATAGATAGATAGATGGAAGGAAGGAGAGAGAGAGAAAGAGAAAGAAAGAAAGAAAGAAAGAAAGAAAGAAAGAAAGAAAGAAAGAAAGAAAGAAAGAAAGAAAGAAAGAAAGAAAGAAAGGAAGGAAGGAAGGAAGGAAGGAAGGAAGGAAGGA
>CABHPQ010172918.1:28418-42189 GCA_902168405.1 Peromyscus aztecus
AGAAAGAAAGAAAGAAAGAAAGAAAGAAAGAAAGAAAGAAACTTATTTTTAAAGGGTGATCTGAGATAACACCAGATTTCAAATATCCACAATGCACCTCCAAAGTAGTTCATGAACCATACAAGTGGATATTTTGACAAACTTTCCAATAGGAAATAAAGTAAAGGGCTCTCTTTCTCTGTCTCTGTCTCTGTCTCTGTCTCTGTCTCTGTCTCTGTCTCTCTCTCTCTCTCTCTCTCTCTCTCTCTCTCTCTCTCTCTGTCTCTCTCTCTCTCTCTCTGCCTCTCTCAACTGCTTTTCAGGAATGTGGCTTTCTGCTTGGCTAATTACATTCTATTGCTTATGTGGACTAAGATTTTTTTCTCCAGGAAAACTGGACAAGTAATTTTAAAGAGTGAAGTAGAGAGGGCCTCTCAATTCCTTTCTTCTTTTCAGGCACCAAGATACCACATAAAGCTACTTATGCTCAGGGCTGGCAACACAGCCCCAGAGGGGCATGGTGATATACTTCCCAAAATTCTCACTGCACTACCAAAATGTGTCTTTACCAGCCTCAACCTCAACCCAACCGCATGTCTGCTAAGAGGTTTTAAAGAAACGAAAGGTAAAAACACGTATTCAACATTCAAAAACATTTACCAAACACCTCTGTTTAGTTCCCTTCTTTGATATGATGAAACACTCTAACCCAAAGCAACTTGGGGAGGAAAGAGTTTATTTGGCTCATGCTTCCATGTCACAGTCAATCGCTGAAGGAAGTCAGGGCAGGAAGGAACTCAAGGCAGGAACTGAAGCAGAGGTAATGGAGGAAGTCTGCTTGCTGGTTACATTCTCAGAGATTCATGCTTCGCTAGCTTTCTTATACAGCACAAGACCACATGCCTACAGAATAGTGCAACCCACGGTGTACTCAACCTGCTTGCATCAATGAAACACCAATATAGTCCCTCACAGACAAGGCCACCGTCCAATCTGGTCTATTCTCGGTTGAGACGTCTGTCTCAGATGGCAGTATACTGTATCAGGTTTATAACCAAAGCTAACTAGGACAATGTATCACATAAAAAAAATCTGATTAGAAGTTTGGGTTGTTCATATTATGCCGTGTTTGTTGGTTGATGTCCCTGGAAGGCCTGCTCTTTTCTGAGGGGAGATGGAGAGGGTGTGGATCTGAGGAGAGAGACTGGGAGGAGGTGAGGGAGGAGAAACTGTGGGAAAGACATAATATATAAGAGAAGAATAATTTTTTTAAAAAAGAAAAGAAATTTGGCTATTAACAAAAACCATAAATAACTAAATAATAAATGTAGAAATAAAATCTATATTAAAAATACCATAGATGTTTTGGGAAAGCTGAATGGAAGAAGGGCAATTAGAGTCTAGTTTTAGAGGCTGAATGTGATCAGGTCAGGAGATCTCTGGGAGTGGGGACAGAGGGTAAGAAGAGGGACAGGGTTTCCTGATACAGTGCCATTCCATAGATAGGGCTCAGGAAGTCCCATGAACTGGGCATTGCATCATCTTCCAGCAGTGCAGAATGCAACCTCGGTGGACAATTGTGAACACTGTGCTGTCAGAGCTGTGGACAATGATACCCATCTGTATGTTGAAATGGTCAACATGCAGACTAATAGTGAATAGCTGATCATTTTTTTTCCAAAGGGGAACACTCAGGTAAAACTGTCTCCTTCCAAAGCTAATGGAGGAAGTGGTAGGTTTCCGAGCCAGCGGAGAAATTGATCCTGGACCTGTGTGGAATTCCCTGAGGGGCTGAGGACAGCTGCAGTCCCTCTCCTCATTCATGTCTCTTCAGATGCCTGCTATCCAGATGTGAGCTTGTGCAGGGTGCAGGGGGCACAAGTCTTCAATTCCAGGCCTCTGGAGGCAGATACAGGAGTCTAGCAAATTCCAGACCAGCCTACACTACACAGAGAGACCCTGTCTCAAACCCAGACAACAACAACAATATATATATATATATATATATATGTATATATATATATATATATATATCTCCAAATCAGAGCTTCTCTCTTAGAAAGTGCTCAGGCCAGAGAAATGGTAACTGTTTGGCTGTCAAGACCACACAATGCACAAAGGGTAAAGACTGCCTTGCCTGGAAAAGAGGTTGACTGGAAATCGGACCTGGACAAAAACAGAAGCCTGATCAAACTTTAAAACAACTACCAAGGACAGGATGAGTCTATTTCTAGATAATCTTTTCTTTTAGAAACAGGCACCCAAAGGCAGGGAAATAGAATTTATCACAATCTAATAAATAAAGGTTCACAAGGCTGATACCGTATTGAGATTTCTCTACTGGGGAGCTATGTGGGTGACAGTCAAATCAGAGCAATCCAGATCAGTTGTCAGCTTAGAGTCCCCTATAGTCCACACCAGATTGCAGGAGTATCCATAGTACAGCAACCAGAATAAGGGGACCCAGGGAGTTGGGGGACTGACAGCTCCTAAGCCACCTAGCAATCAGGTGAAAATCTCCCGCCAATACGATAATATTTCAAACTTAGAGCTGGCCTGGCATGGACAATGGGTCATCCCATAGTAAGGAACATCGGTGCTTTATCCTAGATCAGGGACCACTCCACAGACAGCTTGGACCCTGGTAAGTAAGGGGCCTTGAAAGAGTTTGAGCTTCGACGACCACCAGAAGAAACGTCTATGTAAATGATATAAATTAGAAGAGGTGCCATTTTCACTCAATATTAAAGTAACTTGAAAGGCCACTTGTACAAGTAGGGCATGGATCCAGAGTCAGAACTCAAGGAGAAATCGTAGGAGACCCACATTTACTATTTGCTGGGCAACTTGGAGAAGACTTTTCAGTGTGCTTTGCTCTCTGTACATCAGGTTATCCATGCACCGAGTGGAAGGAGCGGTGCTCTCCCTTTCTCACAGAGCTGTGTAAATGCTGAAGGAGTTCCACAAATCTAAAGAGATCAAACAGATGGTCTTTGGAAAATGTCATTGTATATCGAACCAGACTCGGGTTTTGATGAAGGTAAAATGCCCATCCCACAAATTCTAACTCGTGCTCAAGCCAAGGACCACCTGATCTCCCTTCCACCGGGGATTCTAAAAGCTTGAAGCATTCTGTGGCATAAAGCACATTCAACTCACTATTGTAAGCAGATGTATTTGCTAAAACAGCAAATCAGGCAGGGGGTGAGAGAATGGTTTGGAACTATTTTCTCCTCTCTTGCTTCTTTCCTCAGGACTCTCACCCTTACTTCTTTTTCTTCTAGCCACCGTAATTATAACTTAGGGTCTCAAATAAACTCTAGCCTCCTAGTTCCCACGGGATGGTTAAACTCTAGAGCAACAATGATAGTTCTGCCCTCTGGTGCTCATTCACAATGCTGAGTACTTTACACACATCCACACGTTTACTTCTTCCATGACGTCATGAAGCACCCACTGTATTCCTGTCTTTCACACAAGCTCCTCAGACACTTGCCTCGATCACAGGGCTACCGCTATGCACTGTTGCAGAATTTTCAATCCAGGGCTTTGTGATTTAAATATCTGTACTCTTATTCACCAGGCCACAGAGATTCCAGAATTCTTGATCAACTGTTGTTCACCACACATACTTCCAAAAATTATTATATATCCGTGCTGATACTTCGGTTAAACTAAGCCATGCCAAAGACATAAATCACCAAGAAGATGGTCTATTTGACTGACCGGTACATGGTTCCAAAGAGAATTATTTTACTTCTATGATTATAAACAGCTTTTCGCTAAACACACAACTGTTCAGAAAGGGACAAGAAATTGCTGATGTTAGATCAGTTTTCATGATTGAACACTAGATTTGGGATCTGCTTGTGTGTCTGGGTTCATAAACATCAAAATACCCATCAAGAAAAGCTGTGATGTCATCTGGATGTATCAGCTCCATTCAATGAGTCCTAGGTTTTCTTTTGGAGCCTCTAGGGTTAGTGACTTCAGAAGTTATTATGAGGGAGAAAGGGTAGTTATTTCCACACGATGACTCCTGAAGCAGAACTTGGGTCATTCAGATCTCATATAGGGATAGGAGGGAGAGCAGGTAGTGACTTCTTTGTGCATGCCTAGATGTTCCCTGGCCTCAGCCATGCGCTTAAGAATGCTATAGATCTCTGTGTTTTCTACATGGATCAGTTATTGTACATTATCTGTTCCTTCTTTCCCTGGAGTCTGCTTTGTACAGATTCTGAAGAAATGGCTCAAACTGAAGGAAAAATGAAGGAATACATGAGCAAGAAATATGAGTAGTCCCTGGAAGCAATCAAATCTATTTCTAAAAGAGTGTGGTTTCCTCCTGTTCATGCATTATGAGCCAGGCCATATGTTACAAACACAGCTCACCCCGTATATCCAATAATTCAGAACCAGTATCCACACACTGCTGCATACCTTCCTGAGCCATGCCTATGAAAAGTTCCAATGGCTTGTATGGACTTGATACTGGTGCCAATTTATCACTCCATTTTGCCAGCCTAACATTATCCCTAGTTTCCAGATAACCTAATCATTACAGTAACCGCATACTGAAAGAAAACTAAGAAAGTTGAGTGTGTCCTGGCTTCCAACTGTCTCCAGTCATTATCCACAATCAACTAATATACCTGAGTTTCCCTGTCTAAGAAGTGAAGGCCTTGTTACATGATGGCTTCTTCACATTGTTGAGAAGGTCTTAGTAATATTAAAGGATCTTCTATAGGGTGTTATTTCAACAACTTTCTAATTGTTTTAAAATATTACTTTAATCTCCAGATATTGTCAATTACAAAATTATTCTAAAAACATGATTCTCTAAGCCACATACACTTCCCCAAATGATTATATCTGTGCCCACATATTGGGGAGTCAAACTAAGCCATATGGAAGGCAAGAATCATCACGATGATCTACTTTACTGACACATGGCTCCAGAAGAGAATCATTTTGCTTCTATGATTCTCTGATTGCAAACACTTTTCCCTAAATAGATGACTGTTCAGAAAGGAACAAGAAATGGCTGCTTTTAAATCAAATTTCATGATCAAATACTAGATTTAGGATCAGACATTCATGTAACACCTGTAGGGGCTATATTCACTTAAAGAATTTACAATAACTTGCTTTAATATTTATTAACAAAAAAGAAAACCTAAAAACACAGAGCCACATGGCACTGTTTCAGGTGTAGACTATATGCACATGATATATACATTGTTAGGAAACTTTTCCAAATCAAATCTCAAAGCTGGCTTTAAGCCCCTCCTCTCCACAGTGAAGAAGAAAAAAAATTTAGCTGCTGTTATTAATGCCCTTTCTTTACTCTTTCCACACAAAGGGACAAAGGCAGAGCTTCTAATCCTGGACCCCCATCATCATTGCCAATATGTCACTGCCCAAGACTATGAAAGGCATTTAGAAGGGGCAGTAGGTAGGCTCTACCTCCTGTGGACGAGGTGGGCATGCAGATTGTTCACCTCAAAAGCTATCGTGCTTAGAGGTCAACAACAACCCAAGATCAGCCCACTCCAAAGATCAGGGTTGTACCCCTCAGAACCCCTGCCCACTTGGATGCTGCATGGAATAGCATGTGACCCCTTCATGTTCACATATGCCCCCCCACACACACACACACAAAATCCATCGCATCAGCCACTATACTTATAAGCACTGTATATGTTTTTGGTGCTAGAAGCAGCATTCTAATAGGATAGCAAATAATTATGATTGAGGTGTTATTAAAATAACTAAAATCTTACAAATCCAGGAATCAATAAATAAGCAGGGCCTAGTCATATCTTTGAGTCCCAGCAGTCCCTCCCCTACTGTGTAAGTCTTAATCAATGAGTTGCTGGAACAGAGTCTCTTTTAGGCAGGACAAGTCAGGGATCGTAGGGACTGGAACAGTTTTAGGCAGTAAAAACATAGCACTATAATATGTAAACAGCTGTGAAGGCACACTGGCGCATGCCAGTTAGCAATACCACTTACATAACAAGAATATTGCAATTTCAGAGAAACACCTGGTTGGCATAGAAGCTTTGTTTGAACTCTCGCCAGTTGAACAAGTTCAAATAAGCTTTTCAGGGAAATGGGACACATTTGGGCAAAGGCCTAGAGGCCAAAGAGAGCAGGGCCAAGGTTTAGCAGCAAGGAATATTTGATCAGTTATTAAGACAGAGACCCATCACCATCCTTGACAATGGGAATGGCTGTGCATCTTTTACCAAGGCCAAACTGATCCCACTGCTGGGCACTGGTTCCTGCTGTTAACCTAGTAACTGAATTCCAAGATGTGTGATCTACATCCTTAGCTGCATCTAAGCCATGCCTCTGTGTAACCCTCCTGTTCACAAGAGGAATGCAGATCCACTTGTGTGTGTGTGCGTGTGCGTGTGCATGTGTGTGTGTGTGTGTGTGTGTATACATGTACACACATGTGGAGGCCAGAAGTCAACACTGGGCATCTTCTTCTTCTCCTCTCCACTGTATTTTTTGAGGTAGAGTCTCTCAGTGAACCTGGAGTTCACCTATTCAACTAGGCTGGCAAACCCGCCGCAGATCCACTGTCTCTGTTTTGCAAATGATGGGATTACAAACCTGTGTCACTGCTTTTTACATGGGTGCTGTGACTCTGAAATTGGGCCCTCATGTTTATACAGCAAATATTCTACTGAATGAGCCATTGGTCCAACCCCAGAGCCCACTCCTCTAGTGCTCAAATCTAGCAACTTACACACACACACACACACACACACACACACACACACACACACACCACACAATCAGGTTTTTCCCATGGCTTTCCTACAGACAATCAGCACCACCTGGCAACTTCCAACCTAGAGAAGCTGTCCACAGTGACCCTGTGCACTGTGACCGGACAACTCACAGGCTGAGAGGGGAGAGCTTGCCACCCAGGTCTTCATGGCCACCTGCCAAGAAGGCCAGAAGGAGACCATCAAAATAGAGGGGACATCATTCAGTTTGGATAACTGTCGAGTTATGGAAGAGCTCAGGTTGGATGTGAATATGCCTTAGGACAAATCAAGTCTGTAGTTTGCTGGTTGCAGTTCATAGACACGGCCACCAAAATTAATTAATTAATAATAATAATAATAATAATAGCATTTATCATCTTTTGACCCATTTGAATCCTTCAAGAATCCTATGAAATATTGTATTGCCCAGTTGAAAATCTTTAAAACAGAATTTTTCAATATTAAGGTTCTAGCCATGCTTTATAACTGGACATAATCGTTGGCTATATCTGGTAAATTCTCTTTCTTTCATACAGAAACCAGTCTGAAGCTCAGAGAAGTGGGGCAATTTACCCAGAGTCACACAGCTCTGGAGCAACAGAGCCAGGACGAAAACTAAAGCCTTTAGTCTCTAGGCCTAGTACCCCATCCCAGGAACACTCTGGAGTCTTTGACCTAAAGTCTAAAGACACTTCCACCCTTGACCTTAACCAAGACATCATGAGTGGGACTCTCGCTCCAAGATAAACGAGGGCAAAACCAAGTCCCAGAGTCTAAGAGACAGGACAAAACTCCATGCATTAAAGCTTTAGTAGAACACTGCCAGGCCACCTGGGGGCCAGCGTGCTTAGGGTCCATTTTGGATTTCAGGGCCAATCTCCATAGAAGTTTTTTGGTAACTAGACAAAGAAAGGTACCCAGAGATGCCTCTATGAAAATTTCCTAATCAAAAGGCAACACTTGCCAGTCGTTAACCAGAGGTCAACAGCTGTAGCGACTGCAGGGCTTTGACTTGGATTTAGAAGCATGAGGAACCAGCAGATTCCATTTCTGCAGATCCACATGCTAGCAGTGTCCCACTGACGCGCCTAGGGGGCGCTCTCGCCGTGCTTAGCAGCGTGCCTGTAGACATTGCCAGCAAAACAACCTGAATTAACAGCAGATGGGGTCTCATTTTTGCTCAGTTCTCTTCAACATTTTGAGGAAAAGACGAGACACACTTTTAAAGGAGGAGTTTACCAACCCAGCCTGCTTAATGATCCACAAAAATATATTCAAAATCTGCTCATTGGACAATTTCCTCCCTGCCTCACTGGAAAATCAGTTTTGTTTTTTAATCTGCCCCCAAAGTCATGAGTATATGGCTCTCCCTTTTCACAGCATATGGCAAGTTTTAATGGTTACAGATGACCACTGTCTCCTGGTTGAAATGGCTGTTTGCAAAGACCTGTTTTTATCCCTGCCCTCCCTTGTCCTGAAACACAGCAACACGGGCTAAATCCATAGTGGTGAATTACTGTATGCCAAAGCAAAGGTCCACGTGGAAACCAGGGGAATTGTATCTGCTCCTCAGCAGCATAGCTATTAAGAAGAATAATCAGTCCCTCAATTCCAATCACGGTGGGACAGGAAGGCTGCTCCTCCATCTCACCCTCACTCCAAAATCCCTTGCTGAGGCCTGGGCAGGGGACACCAGGCTTCAGGCAACTTACAGTGAATGAAGTCTTAGACACTATTGTTCCTGGGATGAAAAGAATTACACTTTTCAAATAAAGCAAAGGAAATCGAATGATTCAAACCGAAAGATATTACTATTTGAATTGGAAAGACCTGCTGACCACACACAAGACCTGTCGGGGTTCAAGTCAGATGGGGTCCCAGCACTGGGGGGGGGGGGGGAGCATGGGATCCCACCTCCACCAAGAACTCATTTGCAATTGGTACCCACTAGCAATGGGAAAATCAGTTTTCCCCAATCACTCTAGGGCCAGGCTAAGCCCCATGCCTAGAAGTAGTCAACCAAGGCAAAATGAACACCAGATTTTTTTTGTTGACTCTTGGCTTCATTTTGTTCTGTACAGGCATATTTTTGTCTTATTTGTCTTTTGCCTATTTGTTTTGATTTTCTTCATTTTTGTGTTTTTATGGAAGTTTTGGTTGTTTTGTTTTGTTTTGTTTTTGGAAGAGAAGGAACATAAAATTGGATGATGGAGAAGGAGAAAGGATCTGTAAGGACATGAGGGAGGGGAAACATGATCAAAATATATTATATGAAAAAATATGTTTGACGACACCTGCTGACAAAGAAATTAAAACAATTCTGTAGGTATGAAACCAAAGAGGTTAGTTGTCAGTGCTAATATTAAAGTGTGTGTGTGTGTGTGTGTGTGTGTGTGTGTGTGTGTGTGTGCTCAAGCATGCGCATACGAGCACATCCACATGTAAACACAACCCCTCCCTCATCCAGGAAGACCAGGCTTTTCTGTGTATGTTTGCATGTGTGCACAAATCCAAGGAAGATTTTGCTGCACACAAAGCAGCCTGCCCCGCCCCCACTCTGGAAGAAGCAGGTCCCCAGGGATTAGGCAAGAAAGAATTGTTCATAGACAGCAGAGGCCAGAGAACAATGCAGACCTCTGTGACAGACACAGTGGCAGCCTGCTAGCCTGGGTGGGGGACTGACCACATGGCCAAAGAGCTGGTCCTGTTGTCTCTAGAAGAGACTAAAAAGGACTCAAATTAACAACTGTTATGATTGGCAGGTGGTTTAAGAGATATGTAGCCCAGGAAGACATGGGGGGCGGGGTGTTAGACCGAGCGAGGACTTGCTTTATGGCACAAAGTAAAGACAGTTCAAAGTGTTTCCTACAAGAATATAATATCTGCTGATTTGTTTAAGGAAAAATAATGGAGATGGCTAAAGTGCAAAGTCCTCTCCAAGAGAAGAAAGTGAGGATGTCCAGTTCTTCAAAACAATCTTAAATTAACTCATATAATCATCGTAGGTAAACTCTGGTGAAAGTATAGACTTTAATGCTTTTAAATACATTGGACCAAAGAGTTGACAACTCTAGATTGTTTTTAATGTCAGTTTTATTCTGTGTGTCTTGTATATTCCTTATCTAAAATATGTTTCAGATAATACACCAAAATTAAATAAATTACCTCCCTCTAGCTTATTATCTGCTCCCCAGCTTTTCCTGGAGTTTATCAAAACTTCACGGCCTCTTCTAATGGCATAGATGGCTCTTCTTACATCTCAGAAGTCTCAGAACACAAGCAGATACTTCGTGGGCTAGTTTTGTTTGGATTCTTCCTTTCTAAATAAATTTAGATTAAATTTTCATAGGTGACTGGCTTCCCCAGAAAGATGCCCCTGGGAGTCTACAATGCAGAATCGCTAGGAATGGCCTGTCTCTCTCCCTTCCCATTGCTAACTATGACTATATGTGTTTGTATATTTTTTGAGGCAAATAGCCAGGATTTTGCTTTTTGCAGTTGTCCAAAGACCTGTTTTCTATAGACTGTCTTTCAAAGGTTTTGACTCAAAGGGAATGCTTAGTAGGACCAGACAAAGATCCCCATTGCACCATAAGTCATTTTTAGATGAGCAAGAGGGTGGATTTGTATAGAAAGGCTTTGGCAATGCAAGTCCACATAACCTCACAGGACCAAAACACAACAGCACACCAAACTGTCCAAGCTAGGGAATCTAGCACCTACTCATCAACTCAAATGGGAGAATGTCACCTCTGGTGATATCATGGCACTGAAAATGTGGGTGGGGATTCTGACATGTAAAGAGGAAAATGAGACAATTATGTGGCAAGACCATAATACAACATAATCACACAGTTTAAGTTGTCCCTAAATGCTCGGCTCTTTGAAACAACCTGAACATATTAGAAGAATCATCATGGTGTCTTTCATTTTGTTCCAAGAAAACTTGACCTATATCTATCTATCTTTGAACTGAAGTGATTGGGACATTCACCTGACCAAGTGAAGACCCAGCAATTTATTGGGACTCTTATGGGTGTCTAAAGAAAGATTCCCATTTTTGTATGTGCTGTGATGTTATGTAAATGTCCCTAAACTAATGACTTGCTATAAGTAAAACACAGGGCCTAGAAGTTCATTTTAGAAGCCACAATGGAAAAATTGTCCTCATTCATTCACAGCTGCACAGCACCTTCTAGCCAGTCAAGGAACCAGCACACTATGACAAATTTGACCAGCCTTGACAGGTAGCCTACACTGCTTGCCAAGGCATGGGTAGCAACTCACCTTTCCCAGGTAGTTATCTTGGCTGGCCCACCTTCACCAAGGGATGACTTTGCATTCTCTTGGATGATTGATTCATTTCAATCATGACTTTAAAATAGTCATGTACTGGGTTGGCAAGATGGTTTCAGTGAGAAAGAGTGTCTGCCACTAAGCCTGACAACCTGAGTTTTATCCCTGGAACCCATGTGGTGGGAGGAGAGAACCAACTCCTGCAATTTGTTCTCTGACCCCCACACATGCACAACCACCCACTCACTGACCCACAATAAATAATAAAGCAATAAGAGAAAATCAAAGGGAAGTTGGATATTTAAAGGGCCAATCACTCCAGTTCCTGCCTTGAACTGACCTCTTGGTGATATTCCTCACTGAGGCCTGCAAGATTGAAGTGAGCCATCTGAGTCCTGGTGTCAGGAAACCAAAAGAAGCCTCCCCCACCCCCTCCCACATACACATCTGAATTTCTGGAGGGATTATGGCCATATAAACCTGGCCTCAGTGATGGTGTGTATACTTTCTGACGTTTGTCCCTGTCCTCTGTTGTATTGATTCCCATCCAAATGGTTAGACCTGAACAAGCCTTTTAAAACGTGAAATAATAGGCTGCTTGGATCCTGCAGGAAACTAGACCATTCGGCCACAATTGGAGCAATTTTCCAGCAAAGTTGATGCATTTGCACCTCACCTGACTGAGCAGAAATTAACCCCCATTCACCAACTGACCCCACACACCCTGCTCACCCTACTGCACTCCAAGATGTTTGTTTTGATATGTTATTCACTATGGTTGCCATGCACTTATGTATTTAAGCTGCCAGGAAGACCCGGTGACTCGTCCATTTCACTGGTTCTTTATTGCTGAATGAACATAATATAGGTTTCAGGTAAGTAGAGTCTCTCATTACTGAGATAAAAAGGAAGCCTTGTCTCTTGTTGGATTATTCAAGGTGTCAAGGTAAATCACAAAATTCCCATAGAAAATGCTCAAATGCCTTGTGGTTTTGTGGGTAGTGTACAGTTCCCATGTATAGTTAGTTGTTGGGGCACTTTGAATATATTTGAAATACCTTATGTCTAAGATTTCTGTGACGACATCCACTTTTAGCATCCAAGAGTCTTAAATAAAAGTATGCTCACTTAGAAATAACAAACGTTCTAAATTGCCTATCTCTCTAATATTGTAGTAGTACTTTTCTAATTTCAGTTTAAATCAAATTAGTAGGCAGTCCAAGCGTCCTTGGACAGCAAATATAAAGAATGATGTCACCATTAAGCTACCCATCATCTAAGGCCATACTTGGGGAAACGAGTGTCCTGCTTTGACGGCAGCATCCCATGGCTGTTAGGACCATGTCAGTACCATGGACAGAGAAGGTACAGCCTGTGTCCCTAAGATAAGGAATGTCACTTCAGCTGGATGCATGGAAGGAAAAGACAGAAAACCACAGCCAAGAAACACAGTAACAACAGTCTCTGACTTGCCAGGGCTAATTAGCTGTTTGTTATACTAAGGACTTCTGTTTTCATTGAAATTATGCATCAGTGAGAGCTTAATGCACCCTGATCCTCATTGAAAAACAAAATATGGTGCAATTGTCAAATACATATCTTAATCACGATGAAAAGCTTTTGTCTTAGTATGTAGTCTGGAGACTCTATAGAAGCAATAAAACAGTTAATGAATTTGGGAAGTAGTTCCTTCCTGCTATTGATCCTAATTGATATTTGATCTTAATATACATGTGATACACACATAGTGTAGTTGTTAACAGTATGCCTAGGTGCTTGCTGGCATTCACATATGAAAACCATAATACAGAACTCATTCTTTCTAGAAAATGAACAGCAAGATAATTATAGTGGACTTCTTGGAATTAAACATTTTTATAATCTTTCTGCTTCCAAAGTACACATTCTTTCATTCCTCAGCACTACCTAGGAAAAGGGGAAGAGTTCTAACGACAAAATGCAGGAAGACATCCAAGAGACCAAATTATTCCATCACTCATTTCCAGTCAGTACTAAGAAATATGAGTTTCTTTACATATTTACTATGCATTCCTAAGCACATGTTTGCAATTGCTTCTTAATTTTTCTTGCTAGGGGAAGGCATCTGTGATGTGGGTGACTCAAAACAAGGCATGATCTCCAAGTCTAGCTCATTTTCATTTTAGTGATAACACCAACAGGATGTCCCCACTAAGCGTGATAGCAAAAGCTATCAGAGTGAGTTCCCATTTCCTGGACAGAAGCATGCTGATCCAACTTGGCCTAGGGCTACCAAGTCGCCTAATGACAGAAGCTTTAATTTAAAATACATTGTGGGTAATTGACCAAGTGGATAATCTACTTGTGGATAATTGAGAGTGTATCTGTGCCCACATTTTAAGATCTAGGTATTTCATAGAGGTCCTGTAACATAACATGTCATAAAGTAACCTGCTCCTAGTACAGGAGGATGCATTCAAATCAATAGGGTTTTGCAAGCTGTGCATATGATAGATTGTACGAAATGTAATTAGTATTGGAAAATTGCTGTGAAATCTTGAGCTCTTTGTGTTTAAATGACCAAGATGTTTTCCAATGGGGGCTCCTGTTTTCCAGCAACCTGGTGAAGAGATGGCAAAGGATTAAGTAACAGTCACTGCTCTGGTTTTTTAAGCAAGTGAAGCCTGTTGTTATGTTCAGAGGAATACAAGAATGTACAACTGGTCACACCA
>CABHPQ010172919.1:0-25000 GCA_902168405.1 Peromyscus aztecus
CCACCACCGCCTGGCTCTAGGATTGTTTTTTGCTAGCTCTTATAACTTAAATTAACCTGTTTCTCTTCATCTATGTTTTGCCCTGGGGCATTTTACCTTTCTTTCATTCTTTATTTCCTACTCCATGTCTTGCTGGCGGTTGCCTGGCTGACTGGCCCCAGGTGTCTCCTTCTCTTTCTCCTTCATTCTGTCTTCCATCGTTCTCTTCTTTCGAGTGCAGATTCTTCCTTCTCCTTATTCCCTCTGTCCACCAGCTCTGTCTATCCCTCTACTGCCTAGCTATTGGTTATTCAGCTTTTTATTAGACCAATCAGGTGCCTTAGGAAGGCAAGGTAAAACAGCAACACATCTTTACATAATTAAGCAAATTCAGCATAAACAAATGTAACATCTTTGCTTAGTTTAAATAACATTCCACAACACATGGCAATCTCAGTTCTCTCTCTCTCTCTCTCTCTCTCTCTGCTTTATGCTTGTGGATCAAGATGTAAGCTCTCTCTGCCTGCCTGCTGCCTTGTTCCCACCATGATGGTCATGGACTCTAACTCTCTGAAGCCTCAAATAAACTCTTCTAAAATTGCCTCGGTCATGGTGTCTTATTAAAGCAAAAGAAACCAGGACAGAAGACATCATATCCCTTGGAATTTGAGTTATGAATGGTTGTGAGCTGCCATTTGGGTTCTTGTAACTGAACCCCAGCCCTCTGCAAGAGTAACAAGCAATCTTAACTGCTGATAACTGCCAAGCCATCTTTTCAGCCTCACCCCCTTTTTTTTAATGATAAAATTATTTTTAAAGTGACAGCACAGAAATGCTGTGTTCCTAGTTTGGTCTATTCATTACCATGGAGGGTCTTGCATTTCATTATCTGTGATCAGTGTCATTGTATTAATCAGGTTTCTCTAGAGGAACAGAACTTATAGAATGAATATCTGTCTGTATGTCTGTCTATCTATCTATCTATCTATCTATCTATCTATCTATCTATCTATCTATCTGTCATCTATCATCTGTCTATCTATGGGATTTATTAGAATGGCTTACAGGCTATGGTCCAGCTAATCCAACAATGGCTGCCTCTGAATGGAAGGTCCAAGAATTGAGTAGTTGTTCAGTCAGAGTAGATATCTCAGCTGGTCTTTAGTATGTGCCAGAATCCTGAAGAAGTAGTCTCTAATGCCAGTGAAGGGATGGACTTGCCAGCAAGAGTGAGAGCAAGCAGATAAAGGGAGCACACTTCCTTCTTCCATGTCTTTATATAGGTTGCCAGCAGAAGGTGTGGCCCAGATTAAAGGTAGATCTTCCCATCTCAAAAGACCCAGATTTAATGTGGATTTAATTTGGACGATTTAAATCATCTAAGTGACTTAATTAAGAAAAATAATTTTCAAATGATTTAATTAAGGAAAAATCCCTCACAGGTGTATCCAGCGGTTTGGGTTTTAGGTAATTCCAGATGTAGTCAAATTGACAATAGCCATCATGGTCATTGTGCTTTCCTTTAAAAATGATAGCGTTCCTTCCTTCTTTCCAACCTGCAGGAGGCCGTCAGGTGTCCTGCTCTGTTACCCTCCAAGTCCCTTCATGTAAGGTCTCTCACTGAACCTGGAGCTAGGCTGGCAGTCAGCAAACCCCAGTGATCCTATCGTTTCTATCCCCACAGTGCTGGGGCTGTGCTTGGCTTTTTATGTGTGTGTGGTGGATTTGAACTCAAGTCTTCATTCCTGCACAGCAAGCGCCCTTACCTACTGAGCCATCTTCCTAACCCCCTCAAAGTTCCTTTCTAATTTCAGAAATGCTGTGTATATTGATGGATATAGGGTGACCTCCCTGGCCCCTGGCCACTGAACCCAGCCTGGGTGGGTACAGTTATGGGTGCAGGTCGAAGATGCATATTGATTGGTTGTTAGGATCTCTGAGATGTGTTCTCATTGGCTCCCCAGACTTTTCTTCCTCCCCTGCCTCCCTGGGGCTCCTGGTCCTAAGAAGGCAGCAGGACTTGTTTGCATAAATTGCAAGGGGGGTGGGGAGGGGTGTTTACCTAGTGGTCCACCTCCAAACTTGTAGTCTGCAGGCTGTTAGGAACGTGAGCTGATAAGGAAGAAAAGCCATCTGCACAGTTCCTGAGGCCTGAGGGCACAATGAATGTCATAAGCAATGACTACATTTTGCACCTGAGGTTTAAGTAAAATTGTTGAAGGGAATAAATAGCTCACAAAATTTGGACATGGACAGATACATGGTCTGTTGACCCTGCAGGGAACAGCAGGGCCTGGAGCAAATGTTTAACTTTGTGCTGAGTGAATGGCTCACATACAGCAGTAGGTCAGTGGGTGCTGTTCATGTCCACTCAGCCATGCACGTCTTCACCCATATGCGGTGGTGTGTGATCAGCGGACTTCTCTGCTTTGACAGTGTTTTCCCTTTCCATGTCTTCAGAACATTCTCAGGCCCCTCTTGCTGGTAAGAGGCGAGGTCTGTTTCCAGCATAGGAGGTGGGTGGTGGATGGGACCCTCAGCACAGACTCATAGCACCAGAGGATCTGAACTTTCCTAGACTGGGGCCAAGCCTCTCCACGTGTTCTCTGGTGAATACTATGAGGCAGGTGTGAGGTCATGGCAGACATTTGTATAGGTCATAGTATAGACACTGGAGCATGCTTCCCAGGTTCAGCCTTAGTGCTCCCCTTACAATCTGCTGAGCCTCAGTTTCCATGTCTGTAAAGTGGGAGTGGTCTTGGAGCCCGAGCAGGGACCTTAAGTGAGAAGAAGGCTCCCCTTGGGTGGGTGTCCAAGCCTTTCTGTGTTTGTCCCCTGAGGTACAGAGGAGAGGCTTCCGCTGCTTCCTCTGTCACATGGCCAACCCTGGCTGACAGGATCTTCACTAAGTCTGTGGACCTGTTTCTCCCTGCCCTTAGTTTCTCACCAACTTATCACAGTCCTTTGCTACCCTGTGAGTCTTCACACACTGGCATCCCCATGTATGTATGTGCGTGTGCGTGTGCGTGTGCGTGTGTGTGTGTGTGTGTGTGTGTGTGTGTGTGTGTGAGTGTGCACATGTGGAGGCTAGAAATCAACCCTGGATATTGTTCCTTAGGAACCTTTCACTTGACAGACACTGAGTTAGCTAGGCTGTTTGTCCAGCCTGGCCCAGGAATGCTCCTGTGCCTCCACCTCCCGAGTGGTGGAATTACAAGCAGGAGCCAGACACGGGTCCTCACAAGCACTTTATGAGTGAACCATCTGTTCATTTCCCTGGCATCCCCTTCAGAGGTTGGAGGAAGGACCGTGGGGGCTGGGGCAGGGCGAGTGGGGGCTTTGGAGAGTGTCTTCAGGCAGGGGATTCCTGAGCCCGTCCTGACCTGAGCTGGCAGCGCCCAGGAGCCCCATCTGTGGGGAGAGGAAATGAGCAGTTCTGAGAATCTCAAGACAGGATGTAGCCGAGACGACGGTTCTATCTTGTGCGTGCTGTGTCTGGGGCCTGATGCCGGGCCTGTACGTTGGGACTGAAGGGCTTTCAGTTGCCCACTTTCCCCGACTCTGAGGGCAGGCAGCGGGGTGTGGCAGGTGCAGATTGTGGAAGTGGGTCTGGCGCACTGGACCAGTGTCAATCAGAGTGTTGGCTTTGCACGGGCCCTCTGGCTTCTCTCCTGTGTACTAAGTTAAGGGTTTGGAGTCTGGACCACGCCCACATAGATGTGTTCTAAAATTTAAAAGTTGAGATTTTTGCCTTGAGGGTCTGGCTTGAAAAATGTTAGCTGGGTGTGGTGGTATATGTCTTCAGTTCCAAGACTAGACTTGGCAAGCTGAGGCAGGGGAATCAAGAGTTCAAAGCCAGCGTGAGCTACAGAGTGAGAGATCTTGTCCCCAAAACAAACAAAACAAAATAAAACAAAAATCCAAACACACACACACACACACACACACACACACACACACACTCATTGAGATTCTCCAGTGTATCCTCAAAGAGTAGGCATGGCATTCTCCAAGAGGAAACTGGGTGATTTTAAAGAAACATACATAGATTCATAGATTATATGTGGAACATCAATAATACAAATAAAGAGTCTGGAGGGATGACTCAGTTGATAAAGCCAGAGGATCTGATGTTGGACCCCCAGCACTCACATAGAAGCCGGTCTGTGATTCTGCAACAGGGGAGGAAGAAACACAAGGATCCCTGGGCCTCCCTGCTAATCAGCCAGATTGAATCAGTGAGGCCCAGATGAGTGAGAGACTCCCATCTCAAGAAAGTGAAGTGCAGGGCTGGCAAGATGGCTGAGCAAAGGTGCTTGCTGCCTGCCACACTTGACGTCCTGAATCTGATTCTCAAATCGACACGGTGGAAGGAGACGAGTGACTCCTGAATGTTGTCTTCTGACTGCCTCATGCCCGCTGTGGCACACATACATTTGGGCACACTCACACTCACCCATGTGGGGGCTCAGCCCAGTCTCTCTCTCCCGAGGTAGCCGTGTAGCATTATGGCATGCCATTAGGCCAACTGTTTCATTTTATTTTTATTTATTTTGAGACAGATTCTCTCAGTGTATCACTGGCTGTCTTGGAATTCCCTGTATAGACCAGGCTGGCCTTAGACTCACAGAGCTCTGCGTTCCTCTGCCTCCCAAGTGCTGGGGTTGTGTTTGACTTTTTTAAAATTGTGTTGCTCCGTTAGTCACTTTTTCCACTGATAGCGTCATAAACATCTTTTTCCCTTATCATGTGGATCATTGGTTTTTAATAAGTTTATTTTTTATTACGTGTGTGTGTGTGTGTGTGTGTGTGTGTGTGTGTGTGTGTGTGCTTGTATGTGTGAGTACAGGCGCCTGCAGAGGTCAGAAGAGAACAGCCTCTGGAGATGGAGTTACAGGTGGTTGTGAACCTCCTGACGTGGGTGCTGGAAACCAAACTTGGGCTGTGTAAGAGCAGCAACTGCTCTTGACCTTAGAGTGTTTCTGTGGCCCTGCATCATCAGTTTTTAATGACCACACAACATTACACTTTTTAGCGATATCATGACTGGAAAAACATTTGTTTTTTTGAGACAGGGTCTCACTGTGGAGCCCTAGCTGGTCTTGAACTCTCAGAGATCCACCTGCCTTTAATCCCAAGTTCTGGGGTTAAAGGCACATGCCACCACACCTGGCCTAGTACCATGATTTTTAATACATCCCTGACTGTGCATTCTGGACTTTGTTTAGGGTAAGGAGTATCCCAGTGTCTGTTACTGGGTACACACCTTTCCAGTCATCGGATCACAGGGTTCCTCAGTGTGGAGATGATGGGTTAAGGCAGGCAGTGCTGAAGCTTTTGCTGTTTGCTGTGTATGTCAAGAAAGGCTGCATCGTCTTTCTGTCCGTACACTACTCACTGTCCTTTCAATTTGCGCTCTTTCCTTAGCCCTACCCTTCTCTTTTATTCACCCACTTGTGCGTTGTCCATCACCCACCATTCATTCACCCATCTCCCCACCTGTCCCATCACCCACCCATGCATCCATCTGTCCACCTATCTATCCAAGACTGTCCATTCCCCTGTCCACTTCGCCCATACATCTGTCTATCCACCAACCCATCTATAATGTTTGTTCAACATCCATCCATCCTGCCCTGGGTTGTCACTCCCTGCCTGAGCATCCTCAAAGGAGGCCTGCTACTTCTTTGTGCTCCTGTTCTCCCTCTTATCCGGGTGAAAATGCATCATTCTAGCAACTTTCTTTTCTTCTTTTGTCTCACTCTGTAGTCTGTCCATCAGTCCATCCATTTATCCACTATTCATCCATCCATACATACATCTACCCATCCATCTGTTCATCCATCCATCCATCCATCCATCCATCCATCCATCCATCCATCCACCAATCCATCCATCCATATATACATCCACCCATCCATCTGTTCATCCATCAATCCACCCACCCACCCATCCATCTATTCATCTGTCGGTATATCCATACATCTCTCCATCCATCACATGTCCATCCATCTGTTTGTCCATTCTTCCATCCACTCATCTACTTACTTGTTCATTTATGTATATGTCTATCTATCCACTCACCCATCCTTCCATCACCTGTCCATACATCCATCTATTCATCTATCCATTCATTCTTTCATCCTTTCACCCATCGACTTGTCTACCCATCCTTTCATCCAGTTGGCCATCCACCTATCCATCCATCCACCCATCCATCCATCCATCCACCCATCCATCCACCTTTCCGTATTCACCTTTACATCCCCTCCATTCCCTTATCCATTTTGGCTGAGAAGTACCAGAGCTGAGGTGTCACAGGAGAGACATTGATGGGGAACAATGGCCTAGGTACAGACTCTCAAAAGGTTTGTACTCTTAGCCACAGGCTAGTGAGAGCTGGGATAAGGTTACATTGTGTTCCTAGCTTCCCTAACTGGAAGCAGAGGTCATTACCATTCCAACTTTGTTAGGACAGGTGTTCATGGGACCAGAGTTGGCCAAACAACTCAGGGCAATACTGGACTCTCAGTGCCTTTGGTGGTGATCTGATGGGCTCGTCTCCCGTCGGCCTGACTGATGGGCTTCCTGCACCCCAGAGCCCAGCCACCGCTGCACTGTGAGCAGCCAGTGTTGTTGACAGGGAGGGAGGGTTGATCGGGTTTCCAAATGTGAGGCTGTTTATGATTTCTGCTTGTGGCTTCAGTTGAACCCTCTCGAGGTGACTTCCGGATCAGAGTGGAAAACTGTTTTCCTTTTTACAGTCAGAGGAGGCCAGTGTCTTTTAATGCCATTAAGTGCTGAGGGAGAGGGGAAGGGATTAGGTTTGTCTGAAGTTGGAGGGAGGCAGGGGGAGTGGGTAGAGCCATTGACTGAGCGTTGAGTCTTCTTAAGGGGTGTCAGGTTTCTCAGAGGGAAACCTGGCTTCTAGGCCTCTGTGGTGAGTGAGACCCAGCCTGGCTGCTCCGGTGGCATTTTTGGCGTCTCCATGTCCCCAGCTTGCTTCTGTGATGGCCATACAGCTGGGCAGTGGAGGAGACATTGGCTGATGTGTTTATAGAGATATGTGGGGTCATTCAATGATGTTTGACAAAAGGCTGCCCCAGGTAAACCTACTTTGGTGTGTGCAAACATCTGCGTCTGACACTGAGAACCAGACTCAGTGTGGGGATGCTGTTTGCCCAGAAAACGTTTTCAGTCCATTCCCGCCTTGGCCAACTCAGGCAGGAGTACAAGAGGAAGCAAGCCCCGTAGAGTAGAGAGATGCGATCATAGTTATCTGCCCTCATCTTGCAGAGCTCTGGAATGTTCATCGTGGTCCACTGTGTGATTACATAAACATGGGAATATCTGGAATGTCCTCAGGGCAGGGAGATGAATGAAAGGAGTCTTAAGGGCACAAGGGAGCTGCCTGAGCTGGCTCACACTGTAATCCCAGCCACTAGGAAGCGGAGGTGTGGGGATCGTCACGAGTTCAAGGCCAGCCTGGGCTACAGAGTGAGGCCAAAGAAGAAAAGAAAGTTGCTAGATTGTCTCACCTTCCCCCAGATAAGAGAGAACCGTGGTACATGTAGCAGGCCTCCTTTGTGCATGCTCAGGCAGGGAGGGACAACCCAGGACAGGCTGAGGTGACACTGACGCTGGCTACCCATCATACCCTTAGACTCAGGAAGGTGGACTCGTCCATTCCAGACCCAAGAACATCTCAGTGGAGAAGTGTCCGAAGCCAGGGTAGTGAAGTAGCAGCTGCCTGAGTGGGCGGGTGGGGCACACACAGGATCTGCTTAATTACTTACAGAATAAAATTATATACATATACTCATTGCTTATGTATGTTCCTATACATATACATACATATGTCTATCTATATTCCACCCCTGAGTAGAGCTCAGTGGGTAAAGTGTGTGTTGCACAAGTGTGAGGACCTGAGTTCAAACCTCAGAGTCCAAGTGCAGTAGCATGTCCTTGTGGCCTCAGCCTCAGGGAGGCAGAGACAGGAAGATATTTAGAGCTTACCAGCCAGGATCCAAGTCTCAAAAACCAAGGTGGAGAGGGGCTCAGTGGGTAAGACTGCTTGCTGAGTAAGCATGAGGACCTGAGTTCGAATCCCTAGCACCTGCAGGAAAAGCCGGGCGTGGCTGCACATATGCCTATAAGGTCAGTCCCGTGGAGGCAGATACAGACATGAGGTGGAGTGTGATAGAGCAGGACACCTGTTACCCTCCTCTGGCCTCGACATATGTGCAAAGGCACCTGCCCCTGCACACACATGTGCATACGTACTGACCACACCACACCACATATGTCCACACACACCATGAGGAGGGTGATTTAGGAAGAGACAGATACATGTGCAAACGCGCGTGCGCGCGCACACACACACACACACACACACACACACACACTACCCTGTGAGCCAGGAGTTATTACTTTAACGTGGGAGGAACCAAAAGGTCATTTATTAAAGACCTGCTCTTTCTCAGACCCGTGTTTTGTGGTTTTGAGGAAATGTAGCCAGGCTGGGATGGTTCCTGCAGATACTGGAGATGCTGTGGCCAAGAAGCACCCTGTCAGGAGCCAGACATCCAGAGCTGGCCTGAGACCTGCCCACAGCTCCTTTGCGGGACTGCCTCCCTTCTCCTAGTGAGCACAGCAAACTGAAAACCAAGATGTTGGTGGGGTTGGGATGAAGAGCTGAAGCATGTTTGAATAGAGAGAGAATAGTCAGGGCTTAAAAAAAAAAACAAAAAAAAAAAAACAGTAACTACATATGACAATGGGTTCATTATGACATTCCCTACAGGTATGTAAAGCATTTGGATCATATTCACCTCCTCTCACCTTCTCTTATCCCTCTCCCGCACCACCTGACTTTCCTTTTCCCACTTTGTCCCTCCACTGTTTTTATGTCTTTTATTCCTTTGGTGACCGATGAGCGTCATAGAGCCCTGTGCTTACAGGAGCATGGCTGAGGTGTTATCCACAGGAGCATGGACAGCCTTGCGGCAGCTATACCACTGAAGAAAATCTCCTTCCCTCTCCCATCAGCCAGTAACTATCTGTAAAGCCTCGGGGAAGGGTGGGGCTTCATGGGCCCTCCCCCAGCAACTATGAACTGTGTAAGTCCTTAGGAAGGAGTTGGGGCCTCATTGGCCCCTCCCCTGGCAACTGTTAACTGTGAATCCTCAGCAAGGGCCGTGGCCTCCTGTGTTCTTCCTTTCTCCAGGATGGAATGTTGACCAGGCTGATCGCCCACAGGTCTTGTAAAGAATTATTTATATTCCCTGAATGTTGGAGCTAGAGCACGGAGCAGTCTGGATCTTTCATTTTGTATTTTCTTCCCAGATGGCTTTGTATATTTTCCGGCCAGAGAGGGCCCTTAAGTTCTTCTGAGGCTTGCCTCAATTTATTGATCTGCATACACTCCTTTCTGAACAGACAGGGAAGTGTCCAATGTTTCCGAGCATGCACATTCCCTGGCTAGGGGGTTCTGTACTTGCCCCTTAGCCTCCCCGTCATCATAGCCTCCTCTTTGGGGGACCCAGGGACGCTGGAGAAAGGGAGGTCTCTGACGGTGGGTGTGGCATATCAGGAGAGTGGCCCGGCACCCCTGACTGTTGTAGTGACTACACAGTGAGTGGCAGATTTGGGACAAGTGTGGCTGACGTGCGCCTCCCTACTGTTTCTGGTGACTCTGACAGCCTGCCCCTATTCACTCCCCTCGGCTTCTGTCCAACAGCCCATTTCACATCTGCATTTAGAAGATAAAGCCACTAGGCTGCAGGGGTGGTCCAGAGACCACTCTGGGCTCCCCAGCTTTGGTAACTTCCAGGGGTCACATGTTCTAGCACATCTCTGTTCTGCACATAGGGGTGCTGACTGATGTCTCATTTCTTTACGTCTTTGGAGTGCTTGAGAATTAAACCCAGGCCCTTTCACATGTTAGGCAAGTGCTCTACTATTGAGCTACATCCCCAGCCCTCCTATATCACGTCTGTGTCTGGAATTATAAACATTCCTGTGACTGTAAATATTTTCCTCAAGAAGAAAAAAAACCAAAACAAAACCAAAAGCCAACAAAATCCACATAATCAGGCTCGATGGCTACGTCCCAACAGAATTGTATTTATTGGCATGAGAAATGTTCATAGCCTATTGTGACTTATTCTCCGAACTGGATTGTAAAAACAGTACCCATAAAGTCCTTCCTTACTTGTAAGAAGCCAGTCAGGGGCTGGGGAGGTGACTCAGTTGGTAGAGTACTGGCCTGGCATGCAGAAACCCTGGGTTTAATCTCTAGCACCCCATAAATCCAGGGTGGTGCCTATAATCCTAGCACTGGGGAGGTGGAGGCAGGAGGGTCAGGAGTTAAGATCATTCTTGGCTGCATAGTTTGAGGCCAGCCTGGGCTACATGACACACTGTCTCACAAAAGCAAAAACATACAAAGAAGCCAAACAAACAGGCCGTGAGTGTCAGCTGTGTGCAGAGCACCCACATGGCTCTGAGTAGCAGGGCCAGTGAAGGCGGCAATTCCTCTTCACTTTGAGGGGACCTCCTCCCCGAGGCCTGCAGGCTCAGTTCTGTGGGCTAAGAGGTGGTGAGTGGACAGGACTGGGTCTATGTTGTGGGAAGCAGGTTTACTATAGGGCGGTGTCACTTCTAACTCCCGACTGTGTTTGTTTTTCAGTGACATATTTGATGCCATGTTTCCTGTCACTCACATCGCCGGGGAAACGGTCATACAGCAAGGTATGTTCCCCATCAGACGCTCATCGTCTATCCTGACCAGCTTAAGGAAATGCCAGGGGTAGTGGGCGCTCAAGAAGCTGAGGCAGGAGGATTGTCATGAGTTCAAGGCCAGTCTGGGCTATGATGTGAGGCTCAAAAAACAAAAACAACAAAAACAAAAACAAAAAACAAAAAAAACTCCAAAAACCAAACCAAACCAAACCAAAACAAAACAAAACAAAACAAAACAGTATTAGGGAGGCAGAGGCAGGCGGACTTCGAGGCCAGCCTGGTCTACACAGTGAGTTCCAGGACAGCTAGGGTTACATAGTGAGACCATGTCTTGAAACAAAAAAACAGAGAGAAAGAGGGAGAGAGAGAGGGAGGGAAGGAGAGGAGAGGAGACAAAGAGAGGAAAAAGAGGAGGAGTGAAGAAAAAGAAACTAATGGAACATAGCACGATGGTCGAATAAATCTGTCGTCCCAACAATTCAGGAGGCCAGGGCAGGTGGATTTTGAGTTCAGGACCAACCTGAAGAACTTAATGAGTGAAAAGAGTTCTGGGGGGATGGCTCACTGGTCGAGCCTTTGCCTGGTTGTGCCTGAGGCCCTGGGTTCAATTCCTAGGAGAAGGAGAGGGGGGGCTCTGCACCCAGGAACCAGCATTGGGGCTGGTATTTACTTGGCACTGGTTGGAACATATAGTTGCAAGGGTTCTTTGCCGGGTAGTCAAGAAGCTGCAACTCATTTCGTTTTGCGTCTTACATCTGTTCTCTCTTTGTTTGGTTGCAGGGAACGAAGGAGATAATTTCTATGTGATTGACCAAGGAGAAGTAGATGTGAGTATCCGTCGTGGGTTTTGGACAGCGGGTCCTCTTTGCATGCTTGGTTTGAAGACTTTACACAGCCTAGCTTCGGGTCTTGCAAATGTAGGCTGAGAGCATTTTTTTCTGAATAGATACCTAATGTTCTGTCTGTCTCTGTCTGTCTGTCTATTTATTTTTGGTGCTAAGGATGAAACTCAGGGCTTCCAGCCCTTAGGTGGGTGTTCTCTCACCCACGCACCAGTTCCTTACTGGGGGATTCTAGGCAGGAGCTTTATCGCTGAGCCACATCCTCAGCCTCATTTCAGTTGTTTTATTCAAGAACAATAATGCATTTTGTCTAAATGATATTGTAAGCCTATAAAAGTCCAGTTGGGAAGGAGACCTGTGTCAGGCAGGTGTAGGGCCAGTGGGGTTCTTTGTTGCTGCCACAGAGGGTGTGCATGGAAAGCAGCCTAAGGTGCTCTCTTCGGCTAGGTCCTGGCAGCAAATGCCACACAGGCTTACAGTGGATGGACATGATGGTCACACGGGCAGGAACTTCCATGTCTGGAGACCCTAGAGGTATGGATGTTACATGGGGGTGACAGTCACCTTTGGTGTCAGCATGTATCCTTCCTCAGACAGCAAGCTTCACTGAGGGACTCTCAGGACAAAGGACTGACATGTTGATAGAGCGCCCCCCTCCCCCGTAATGTTAGAAGCATCCCAGCAGAGACCCCACCTGGTGCCTTCAGCCAAGTGCTCCCTCCAAGCCCCCAGTGCCCTGGCTGGAGAGGCCCTGGTTTCTTTTTGTCTGACTCCTGTTCCTAGAGCATGTTTCCCTGAGTTGAGGGGCCTGTTTCCTGTCCAAACCCTCTGTGGCTTTGTCTCTTTGACTTTTTTTTTTTTTTGGAGACAAAGTCTCAGTTTGTAGCCCCGGCTGTCTTCAAGTTCATGGTAACCTTCCTGTGTCATCCTCCTAAGTGCCGTGATGGCACTCATGAGCCATCACACCTGGCTGTTTGTCTCTCTCCGAGTCAGTCTGGGGCCGTCTCTTGCCTCCGGGAGTCTGACCGCTGCTGGGCTGCCACTGGGCTTGGGTTGGCACCGTCCTTCTGGGTGTCCCCTCACTTCCTCTTGCTGTCCCCTGAGTACCTGCTTCTCTTTAGTGTCCCATTCCATGTCAGATCTTCAGGGTGGGTGTCGGCAGGTGCACCCTTCCCTGATAGTTCAACTGCTCATTTGGGGCTGTTTCTGTGACCCCATTTCTTGAAGGTCTGCCTCCAGGTGGACCAGAGGACATGGACAGAGTCTCCCCAGGACATTTCAGGGTCTTTAAAGTTGCTGGTCAATTCTTAGGCCAGCCCCAGGGTTATTGCCAGGCTGGGACTCAGCATACCCACATCTTTCGAGTTAGCCATAGTCTGTGCCCCACCTGTCCAAGGGAACTTGCCTTGTCCTCCATTGCCTCAAAGGTATCCAGGCCACACCCTGCCTGGTGCCCTGGGGTTAGACAAGCTATTTTGGGCCTGGCCTCTCTTCCTAACCCTCTGTCCAGCCGGGCTATTTCTGGGAAAAGCCTTTTCTGATTTCCCCAGCAGCCTGACTTTGTCCCACAATGCACTTCTGGGAACCGCATTGGCCCACCTGCTTCCGGAGCCACCACATAGGAAGTGACTCACCCTGGTGTCCAGAGAGGGGCACAGGCAGAGTTGACCTAGTGAATTTGACAGCTCAACCCCTGGGTCTGGGTCTCAGGGGACGGAGGGCGTCCTGTCTCCCCAAACAAGGAAACTGAGTCGGAGCTAGCTAGCGATCCCTGGGTTGGGGAGGAGCAGCACTGCTCACTCAGAGGCGGAGGATTGAAAGATGGTTCTGACGCCAGGCTGGGACTCAGCCTGTGACCATGGTCACCTCCTTCTGCTGTGCTTCAGGTTAAAACAAACAAACAAAAACAAAAACAAACAAACCAAACATCCACGAAAAACCGAGTCCAGAAACCAGCTGGGTTCTTGCCCTCACCAGGTCAGGTTGGGTAGGGAGGAGAGGAGGGCTTGGTCCCTAGCAGTTTGTGTAAGTGGGTCCCAAGGACCAGTCTCTCCAGCTCTCTGTTGGAAGCGGCATTGATGGGTCGCAATGCTGAGAGTTGAGTCATTTCTAATTTTTAGTTTATTGTTGTTTTGGTTTGGCTTTAAAGACAGGGATTTCATGTAGCACGGGCTGGCCTAAACTTATACGAGCCAAGGATGATCCTGAATGGTCAATCCTGCATCCATTTCCTGAGTGCTGTGGCGGGGGATGGGGGATGGGGGGTGGAACCCAGGGGTTCTGGCCTGTCAGGCAAGCTCTCTACCACTCCTCTAGTTTGTACCCATTGCCCCTCCCCAAGCCCTGCCCTCAGGTTACTGTCCACTCCTGGCCCCTCAAACCATCACCCACTGCTCCCTTCTTCCTTCTCGAGTGTTTGCTAGCTCTTGCTCTGGGGGGGGGGGGGGGGGGGCGCCCGGGCCCATAGTACCCTGGGAATAGTCAACATGAGCCTGCCCTGGGGGCGGGGTGGTTGTAGATAACAGTCATCAGGAAATTAGTAAACAGTGTCTCACACCTCTGGGCCTTGGCATTACTGGGTTCTCTGCTTCTTATTTTTGCTCTGCCTTGTAAACTCTTATTCATCCTTCAGTGCCCTCCAGGCCCAGCTCCTCTGTTTGCACTGGCATGTTAATAAATACTGACCTTAGTGACAACAGACGCCAGACCCTCCCCCAGTAGCCTCGGAGCCCATGTGGGTTCTGATCTGGGCCCATCCATCCTCCAACCCCCAAATGCGCTACTGCTCCCTTCTTTTTCCTCCTCCTCTTTTCTCCTCTTCCCCCTCTTCTTCCTTCTCCATCTTTTTTTCTTCTGGGTCTCATGCATTCCAGCCTGAACTCAAACTCTCTTTTTTTTTTTTTAATTAAGAATTTTTTTTATTCATTTTGCATACCAATCACAGATCCCCTCTTCCTTCCTCCTGCCCCTCCAGACTCCCCCCACCCCAAACTACCTCCCCAATCCCTCCTACAAGAAAAAAGGGCCTTCCATGGGGAGGTACATTTAGTAGAGGCAGGTCCAAGCAATGGGCTCCAAAAAGCCAGCTCATGCACCAGGGATGGATCTTGATTTTACTGCCAGGGGGCCCCTTAAGCAGATCAAGCTACACAACAGTCTCACTATGCAGAGGGTCTAGTCCAGTCCATGGAGGCTCCACAGCTGTTGATCTAAATTTCATGAGTTCCCACTAGTTTGGTTTGGTTGTCTCTGTAGGTTTCCCCATGATGATCTTGATGCCCCTTGCTCATAGAATCCCTCTTCCCTCTCTTCCATTGGACCCCTGGAGCTGGGCCTGGTGTTTGGCTGTGGATCTCTGCATCTACTTCCATCACTTTCTAGAGAAAGACTCTATGATGACATGAACTCAGATTCTTTAGGTGTTGGAGAATGTCCTTGAATTTCTAACCCTCCTGCCTCCACCTCCTGAGTGCTGGGTTTACTGACCTGTGTGGCCACATCTGGTATGTGTGGTGCCGGAGATAGAACCCAGGGCTTCAAACATGCTAAGCAAGCGCTCTGCCTACAACTGAGCGGTATCCCCAGCCCAAACGTGCTCGCCTTCGTGTTCACCAAAGTCACCTAGAGTCTTTCAGGTCCATCTCACAGACAAGGCTGGGGTGATCCCAGGGGATTCTGGATCACGCATTCTTTGGTTTCCCAAAATAAGTGGATGTAGGAAAAGTGCTGGCTGCCCTCAGGTTATTTCATGGCGTCCCAGGACCCCCCACCCACATGCATCTACAGGAAACCTTGTGTGGACTGTGCAAGGAGGCTCTGCTCTGGTCCTCTCCACCCTGGGCTACCTCAGCTGTGATGGGCTTCGTCTCAGAGAAGTGAACATGGAGGGTTACACAGGGATTCTCCCACAGAGCGGCCCTCCTGACCTCTTCCCATGAGCACATTCATTGTGTGCTCCGCAGGCCCCACCCCCAGCCTGTTCCTTTAGTGGACCTTTCAACCCCAAGGAAGCCCTCCATGCCCACTCTGTCCTAGTGCAGCAGCCACCTCCCTCCCCAGTGTATCTAAGAGCGGGTGGCCATCTTGTGTCCTTGGCTCCCTGAGTCTGCAGTTTTCCCTGGAGGCTCCTGAGCCATATGCTGTGGAAGACCCGCCAGGTTTGGCTAAGGAGCAGGGACTCACTGTCCTTGGGTGGCCGTAGCAAGCTCAGTATTTTAGTCTATGTCATTCCATCTACTTTCAGAAGCCAGTCCCAATGTCCCCAGAACCCTGCAAAATGGGAAAGTCACATTAACTGATGATGCTGACTGACTCTCTTGAATATGGAGTGTGAGGTGGATAGGACTGGCAAGATCCCATAATCCCCCGCTCCACCCTTGTAAGGCAAAACTGAGGGTCCCTGAATCCACAGCTTATCTGAAAAGACCCTTCCAGCTCTCTCTGAGGGTTAGCCACCTTCCAGGCAAAATGAGACAATAAGGGGCCAGGGAGGGAGCCTGACTTGAGGTTTCCTGGCCTCTGGTTGGCCCCACTGCCTTCTAATGATGGTCGGAGCTCTAGCTGGACTCCTGCCAGCCTGGGGACATGTGGAGGCAATTTTGTGAAGGAAAAAGTGAGCTCACCTTCACAAAACTGCAGTTCTTCAAATATATTGTCTCGGCAGATCTGCCCTACCTCCCTCCCCAGCCGGGAGGGTCAGGTTCAAAGGCGGCTTAGAGGTTCTTGCTGGACCCTGGCTGGCCAAATCAGGATGTCTGGGCATCGTGGGTGGATGGCGCTTCCTGGCTAAAGCCTTGAGTTGAGGATGCAGAGGCTTCGGGTGGTGCAAAGACTGTCCCTATGAGTGGGTGCATCCGGCCTTGCCTCCCCACAGTGCTGTGCAAAAGTCCCCAACACCTCCGTCAGTCTCTCAGACTTTCCAGTGGGAACAGGGGTGGGCGGCAGGGAGCGCCCACAGGGCTGGGCACTGAGGAAACTGGACTGTGATGTGGGAGATGCAGGGTAACCACACAGGGGCCATCAAGGAAGGCCATGTTTAAGGAATCAAAGGGTGCCCAGTAAGGGATTGGGAGTGAGAAGCCGGCATGTCAGTCCCAGCTGAGTTATGGGGCATACATTACTATAATCACAGCGATTACTCTCAATAAGCTTCTGTGGCCTCGGTGCTGTGTTCTGTAACCCCTCCCTCAGGCTGGGCAGGTCTGTGAGGATGCCACCAGGTCAGCAACTATTGAGCCTTTACCTGGGTGGGGACATGAGAGGGAAGTCACCAGCTCCACCCCTCCAGGCAGGATCCTCACCCCTCCCTCCAAACAGGCCAGGGTGCTAGGGTTTCTGGAGCACCCCTCTGGGATGGACACTGCCGTCCCACTAGCAGTGCCCTAGAGGACCGGGGGACAAGAGGCCTAGAGTTCAGTCTTGGTTAAAACCATACCTTTCCACAGAGACTTGGTAAATGCCAGGCAGTGTGTGTACATTTGCCAAGAACTATGATCCATTTTTTCAAGTAGAAAAATATTTTCCAATTTATTTTATTCGTGGAACACAGCCTTTCTGCTGAAAAGGACACTCAACTGTAGGCATACAATATTGGGAATGGGGCCCAGAAACTTTCCTGCTTGTCTTTAGACTTCTTCTCATTTTGGGGGTCCCCCCATCCTTTCTGAGGTTCACGCTGTCCCTGTGGCTTTTAGGTAGGTAAGATTCCTCCTGTTCCAGGAGAAGAAGTTCTTCTCACCTCAAAGATATCTCCCTCCCTGGCAGCATGGTGTGCATTCAGGAGCCAAGCATCCCTGGGCATCACTGTCTGGTCCAGCAGTTGGGTTGAGGGCCATTCAGTTTGCCAGAGTTTCTGGGTGAGCACGTATGTTTAAACTGTTAAAGTGCTCGCAGCATGAGATTAACTATGGTATCATCAGCGCAGCTGTTACCATCATCCATCTGCACAACTCTTTCCTCTGTGAGTGTGGGGGAGGGGTGGAGGAGAACACATGCCTGTGGAGGTCAGCGCTTAACCTCAGGTGGCTTTATCAGTCACTGTCCACCTCATTTTTTGAGAGAGGGTCTCTCATTGGCCAGAGGCATGTAATTCGGTCAGGCTGGCTGGCCCACAAAACCTCAGGTGTCCACCTGCCTCCACCTCCCCAGCGCTGGACTTACAGGCACACACCATCACACCTGACTTTTTGAAAACATGGCTTCTGGCAACTGAATTCAGGTCCTCACATTTCCACAGTGAGTTGTTATCCACCGATTTGCCTCCCCAGCTTCGCCGGTCTGAGCTGCCTCACTGATTCTCATCTGACCCCTTTAATCAGTCACTCCACAGCCCCACCCCAGCCCCTGAATCTCCCCTTCCTACTTCCTACCCCTGGAAATCTGACTCCTGGGGTTGGAGAGATGGCTCAGTGGTTAAAGAGCACTGAATAATCCCCCCAGAGGACCTGGATTCGATTCCCAGCATCCCCATGGCAGCTCACAACTGTCTGTAACTTCAGTTCTGGGGTATCATACCCCTTCTTCTGCCTGCACAGACTTACATGCAGGCAAAGCACCCATACACATAAAATAAAAAAACAAATCTAAAAACAACCTGACTCTTCTGGGGGCCTCATAGTGACTTCATACAGCATCTACCCTGTGGCTGCTTGTAGCCGAGCAGAACATTCTCAGGGTCTGTCATCCGTTCCCACTATGGCACGTGTCAGAGTATTCTGTTTAAGGTTGAACAGCATTCCACCACGGGCATGTGCCACATTTTCTTCATGTGCATCCTTATGGGCTCTTGTAAGCTATGCTGCAGCGAACATGGATGTGTGAATGTCGCCCGGAGACCTGCTTTCCAACGGGCTGTTAGTTTCAGTTACTCATTTGTTGCCTGCAAAGCTGGTGGTGCCATTTTCCTGAAGGTCTTGGCACCTCCCAAGCATATTTTACCCACACAGCACATCATCTCTGAGGTCCTCGGTGGCCCAGCTTCAGGCCACAGGGTATTGAACGTAGCCTGGTAGCCTGACGGTGAGTGTGCCAGGGGAGTTGAGCGTGTTAGATCCTGGGGCACCCAAATGCCGCTGCTGTTCTAGTGGGGATGGGTGACAGAGGCTGGGTGCTGGCAAGTCCCCTGGACTGTTGGGCTCTTGCAGATCTCATGGGATTCCACTTTGGGGCTCACATTGGGGTGGGGAAGTCATCAGCTAACTCCAGATTTGGGGTCTTGACCTGACATGTCTTAGGGGGCCTAGGAACTCCATGTGGACATGAGGAGGAGCAAGAGAGGGCCACACCCAGGATGAATTGGCTACAAGGAGGAGAGGGACCCTCACTGGCCCAATGACTACCGGGGGGGGGGGGGGGGTCTGAGGGTATAGGCCAGGAATGACAACCCTGTGCCCCCTAGCTCTTGTGACCATCCTCATCCTCACTTCCCCACTGCTATCTTGCCCACTTTTTGAAGTGCTTGGGAATGGAGGCGGAGCTGATCCTGCCCTGATCTGGGTACCCCTGGGCTCCTGGCAACCTTGGTCTGCCTGTGCCAAGAGGGCAATGTTCACTGGTCCTGTAGTCCTGGTGCTCCAGAAATCCAGTGATCTTTGGGGGTCTCTGCCAAGACTTTACTACACAGCCTCCTCTGGGCACACTACAGTCTGAACAAGCTTTGGCATGGAGTCCCCTAAAAGCATGCGGAGTCCAGGCCACCCCAGGGGTCTGAATTCAGAGTCTTTTATGGTTTCCCTTTTTCTTCTCTTTTCTTTTTTCTAATGTGTATGTCCATGCACATGTGCTGTAGTGTGTGTGTCCGTGTGTGTGTACACATGTATGTGAGAGCAAGGGGTGAACCTCAGGCGTCATTCCTCAAGTACCATCCACTTTGTTATGTAAATTTAATTTAATTTATTATTGTGTGTGTGTGTGTGTGTGTGTGTGTGTGTGTGTGTGAGAGAGAGAGAGAGAGAGAGAGAGAGAGAGAGAGATGTGGAGGGTGGTGCTTTTGACACCACACATATCTGGAGGTCAAAGGACAACTTTGTGGAGTCAGTCTTCTCCTTTCCCCTTTACATGGGTTCTAGGGATCGAACTTGGGTCGTCAGGCTTGCAAGGCAAGTGCTTATCTGTTGAGCCATCCTGTCAGTCCACCTTGCTTTGTTAATAGAGTCTCTCACTAGCCTGGAACTCACTGATTTATGTAGTCTGGCTGGCCAATGTGCCCCAGAGATTTGCCTGTCTCTACCCACCCTCTTTCCCTCCCCCCGCTTCCGCCATCTCCCACCCCCAATGCTGGGGTTACAGACCCAGGCCACTGTGCCCAGAGCACGGGTTCTGGGTCCTGATTTCATATATTGCTTGCAAGGCAAACACTTCATCAACGGAACCATCTCCTCGGCCTTGTCTTTTTCTTGTTTAGACAGAGAGAGGCTCTGTAGCCTAGGCTAGCCTCATGTTCCCAATCCCCCAGACTCAAGTTTCTCAAGGGCAAGATCACCACACATGGGCCACCACACGAGAGGCTTGTATCTCTGTGGCATTTGCCTGTGGCCCGTGTCTCCGCTGTTTGGAAGATCCACTGCAGATGGGAATCTGTCATCTACTGCAGAGTCCCCAGAGGTGAGAAGGCGCCTGGGTCAGAGGGCCACTCACTGAGCCGAGGCTCAACAGGGACAGGCAGGAAGGAGGAAGGCAAGCAGGGCAGAGCGGCCAGCCGAGGCTGAGCTCAGCTGGAGGACCCTTGGCTCCCAGGGTGGCATAATGTAGCCCAGTGGGGCCTCCCACCATTTTTCTCTTAAAGGAAGAAAAAACAAAAAATGGAACCAAACAAGAGTAGCCCCTTTGCGTACCAGCTGGGTGGAGGAGCTGTGACAGAGACCAGTGTGCACAGAAGGATGGCCCTTTGTCCTCCGGGTGGCCCTGGAGGACACAATGGTTTCCTCTGACACTGTGGGGGGATCCCCTAGGCTTGAGGCTCTGGGGTGAGGGAGGGTAGTCCCTGCAGAGGGTCCCTGCTCCCGTGGTCATGTCCAGGGGCAGCCACACGCACTCTTCCTTAGGGGAGTGAAATGAGGGAATTGCTCAGCTGGGATGCTGTGTTCCCAGAGGCTCTGGGGGAAGGTAGCTTTATGTCCTTTCTCCCACTTGGGGTAGTTGGTGGGGGGCTTCCTCGATCCCCATGCTGTAAGGAGAGAGACTAGCCCACTGGCAACTCAGCAGCAGGGACTCGAGTGTCCCACACACCTCTCCCAACCCCAAGAGCATCTGTACTTATGACTCAGCCCAAGATGACACATGGGGACATAGGGTGGTGGGGTCAGAGCAGCCTCTAGGGATATGCTTTCAGTAACAGATGCTTCTGCTGAGCCAACAGGTGAGCCTGGGACACAGCAGATGTGTCCTCAGATCTTTGTCAGAGACAAGCAAGGACGTCACATTCAACTGAAGAATGTCTCTGATGCCTGGGTGGTAGTGCGGGCCTGTAATCCCAGGTCTCTGGAGGCTGCAACCGGAGCCTAACTAGCCCCCTAGTTAGGGGACAGTATGGACTACAGAGGGAAAGTCTGTCTTAAAAGGGGATGGGATGAGAATATGGCTCAGTAGTAGGTCTTTGTCTAGAATACTTCATAGAGAAGCTGGGGACATGGCTCAGCGGTAGAGCACCTGCCTAGAATTCCCCAATAAGGAGCTTGGGTGTGGCTCAGTGGTAGAGCACCTGCCTAGAATCCCCAGTGAGGGGCTGGGAGTGTGGTTCAGTAGTAGAGCATTTTTCCTAGAACCCCCCAGTGAGGGGCTGGGGTGCAAGGGTTCAACCCCTAGTACCACAAAAAGCAACAAAAACAATGATCCTGGCAGCGTCCTGTGGTTATGACAGCCCAAGTTCATCTAGGCTGGATGAGCACTCTGAGGCTAAAGGAACTAAGTGACAGACTGAGGGTGACACTGAGGAGGTCCTGGGAGGGATGTGCATCCTCACTGAGCTACATGTTCGGATTCCTGGGGTTTCTCACCTGCAAGTTTACTCTCCATGCATAGGTTCCTGCAGAAGCATAGACAGGGTGGCAGTGCCAACTCTGAGGCCGGAGGGGAGGCTGTGCCCTACCCTTCCTGGGCTGTGAAGTGAAGTAAGGTCCTGGGGGTATGCTCTGATGTATGTAAACTCATGTCTGAAGGACCAGATCGCTACCCTCCCCCTCTTCCCCCCTCCAGACTCCCTATAGCATTGGGTGGCATTGTTTCCAGATTCTTTGTTTTTCTTTGTTTGTTTTGTTTTTGTTTTTTGAGATAGGACCTTACTCTATAGCCAAGACTGGTCTGTCATCCTCCTGCCTCAGCCTGGGGTGATAGGTGTATGACACCCTCTGAGGGTTTTTAAGGGTATGCTGTACCCACCTCTTCCTCTCCTAGCACCCCAGCTCCCTTTGGGGTTGGGGGACCCACCAGGCTGTGGGAGGAGCAGCACACCCCATCTGGTAGAGTGCTGTCTTTGGGAGCCACTGTCTTCCCCGCCCCCCCCCATCTTTGTGGCTAGCCAGCCCCTCTCCACGCCTTGCTCACTTCATCGTGGAGTTACAACCATCACCTGCGAGGCGTTCTCTTTCAGACTGAAATCTCTGTGCCTCAGTTATTACCGGATAATGAGACATTGATTTCAATAAGAATCGCTTCCATGATTCATCACAATCCATTCTTCGGGTACACACCCGTTTTAGCAGTGGGAACGGTTCTGTACGCTCATTGAGATGCTGAGGGATAAAGCGTGCATTGTGTCAATTTATAGTAACCGAGCTGCATAATCGCCCTGGGAATGAACAATCCGCCCATTCTGCGTCCTGGTTGGGTGTGGGCCGCGCAAGGTCCGGGCATAGTGCACACAGTGTGCGGGGAAGCGTCGCCCATGCGGCCTGAAAGGGAATCTTGTCCTGGCTTCTTCTCGGTGCAGCTTGGTTGGTAGTGGTGCCTGGCCAGGGGGCTCAACTAGGCCACTGGCCAAAAGACTTGGGTGCTTGCCTTGTTGGCAAAGGTCCAGAGGAGAAGGGGACAGTCAGTGTGTGCCCACAGGGGTGGGACAAGGGGGTTAGAGGGATACTCAGGTAGAGGGATCACTGCGTTGCCAGAGAGGACAGGCAGTTTGTAAATGGGAAAGGCAAGAGGCAGGACGTTCATCTGGATCTATCTATGTGTAATGGTAGAACAACTCATTGGGGTGCAGTCGGGAAAACTGGGGCTCAGAGAGACTGAGAGGTGATCCCTGGATGGGCAAGCCACCCAGGTGGAAGCTGGGATACACTGTGTTCTGCCTTCTGGTCCTGACCTGTTCTTTGGTGTTGTATGCTGCCCAGTTGTGGCTTTGAGTAGGATAGGGTGAGGTGGGATGAGAGCCCCTTGGAACATGGTTAGTCCATGTTTACCTCCAGAGCAGGAGTGTGTAAGAAGTGGTCCAAGAAGCCTTGCAAGGCAGCTGTCTTTCCCACTGGGGTGGGCTGTGGATTCCCCATAGAGGAAGCAGCCTTTGTGACCCACATGTCTCACGGAACTTTCTCTTCTTTTTTTCTGAAGGTATATGTCAACGGGGAATGGGTTACCAACATCAGTGAAGGGGGAAGCTTCGGAGAGCTGGCCCTCATCTATGGCACCCCTAGAGCAGCCACCGTGAAGGCCAAAACAGACCTCAAGCTCTGGGGCATTGACCGTGACAGCTACAGGCGCATCCTCATGGTGAGTGGAACCCTGGCCAGCAGGCTCTGTCAGGGAAGAGGCATATCAGTAGAGTCTACACCACTAGACACCCAGGTCCCAGGTCAAGACGAGTCTCCCTGGTAGACACAGCCCTTGACATGCGTGGAAAGAACCAGAGAGGGTTTTGAAAGCTCTTTAAAGCAGGAAGATCTCTGGGAATGTCTCTATTGCATTCCCCTTTCTTTCCAGATACTCTAGAATGTGGTTGTAGTGGCTGGATCTCCCGCACTATCATAGGACCCTGTGGTCATTTGGAGAATAAAACCCAGGGTCCCTCCAAGGGCAAAAACTAAAAGGCATCACAGGGACAGAGAGTGCAAAGGCCGTGGGGTGGCTGCTGCTTGGAGCACAGCTTGTATGGGGAGCACCATGAGAAGAGAATAAGGGTTTCATCCTAAGGAGTCAGAAGTGCTCCATCCTGAGGCACCACAGCCTCCTCTGGAGCCTACCCTCCTGACCTCTGACAGAGCTCCTGGAGTCACAGAGGGACCTGGGGCCGAGTGGGAATCAAGATTGGGCATCCCATTGAGAACTGGGAGTGGCCATGGGGTGAGACGTTCCAGAATGTTCCCCAGAATAGCTCAGGATGGAGCCCAGGTGCTCAGTCACTGAGGTACAGAGGCCACATCCTGCTGTGGTCTTGACGTGATGTCAGGTCTTCTGTAGGACCCACTCATGGATCAGCACCGTCTTGGAAGGCAGCTGTCCCCAAGGCCCAGCAGGCTCGGCACGGCACGTCGGGGCTCCCCATGCTGCTGTGGGCACAAAGACAGAACAGACGGTGTAGCACCGTAGCCCTTTGTCTCCAAGATGTTCTCCATCTGCAGGGACCTGCCGGTCCCCGTGGGAGGGGTGCCATGGGGACTCCTCTCTCCCTGCGAGAGGACACAGTCCCCGTCCCCTCCGAGCACACCTGGCTTGGAGTTGCACAAGCAGCGGTTTCTCTTCTGTCTCGTCTCTGCTGTGTCATTGCTGGCTGTGGGACTCTTGTGGTCGGGACTTTATATTCAGGAATGCTCTCAAATCGCAGAGGGAACTGGCACTTTCTTTTGGGTTAATTTCGGATCCCCAGACGCTAAGAATAGCCATTTGGGCTCCGGAATCGGCCACGCTCTTGTGGAGAATTTGGATCCTGTCCGCACCCATCCCCCAGCTGGGCAGATTTGGATACGTCCAAATCACACCACTGAGGGCTCCTTCCTTAGCTGCGACTCACAGTGGGAGACGCAGAATAGAAGAATCACCAGTGTCCCCGGGGGAGTTGGCTGCATCCCACAAGGTCAGCTCAGTCTCGACATTCAAGTTGACTTTTAATTTGGAAGTTTCCTAAGTGTCTCTCCTTGCTGCTCTGTTTGTCTAAGGGACACACAGTGCCCAGCGCTGGGCAGAGTTGGGGGTGCATTGTCATCTGTAGGCACTCTGGCGAGGGATCAACAGACACCAGCAGTCCATGGGTTTCATTCCTTTTATTTAAGCCTTGGGCCCTCTGTTCATCTGCCCCTTTTGGGGGACCTTGTGTCTGCAGCTAGTGAGTTCGGAATTCCCAGTAGAGGGACTGGATGTGACTTAATTGGTAGAAGACCTGCCTAACATGCACAAAGCCCTGGGGTCCATACCCACCACTGCCTAAACCGGGCACAGTAGTGCATACCTGTAATTCCAGCACTCAGGAGGTGAGCTCATAAGCCCATGTCATCCTCAGTTACGTAGCAACT